>APFE030117906.1:70533-87868 GCA_000404065.3 Pinus taeda
TAGAAGATGAAACGCCAAACTGTGGGCCCCGTTTGGGTAAATTGGTACATCAACTTCCCAGGGTCGTAAATTTGGCATACGATCTCCGTTTGACGTGCACGATATCTCATTAGAAAGATTTATCCAAGAACTACAACTCTAGGAAGAGCAACATTGGTCCATGTTGCTCCCAGTTTTTCCAAAAAAACGTTGTTTAAGGCCTCAAAATGGCTCTGGAAGTTCAGGACCCGAAAGAACTGCTAAAAATAGTAAATTGTGCTACAATTAACGGAACTGAAAAGCTGAAAGAAACAATGGTGGGGGTCCAAGTGGACTTGGCGGGTGGCCACCAATATCCACCTGGATCATTGATTCGTATTTTTTGGTGTAAGATTGGTGATTTTGGTATATGAATTTTCTAGTGTAAGTTTGGTGGGCCCTGTTAGCTCTGTTATACAACGCTTATTTTTCAAGATCAGAGGCAGGCTTGGTCTTCTTGGTTGTGCTCATAAGAAAGCTCACATTTGTCATTTTCTCCTTTCTTCCTTTACCCCGCTCATTCTCCTTCATCCCTGTTCCCTTAGTTTTTCCCTCTAAACCCAACAAAACCCCTTTTACTCTAAGCCTCGAGCACAAAGGCCTAAACCCACCATAAAACCTCACCTATATAACTTCGCACACTCATAAACCCCTTCTTAATCCTCGTCATTGATCGAGCCCCGCCGATCCAACGACTCTCATCGCACCTAATATAATAACTCGCTCAATCAAATCCCCATCGTCAGATCATCTCCGCCGAGATTTGACGACCTTCACACTTATCACACCATCAAAGTGATTAAACGTTAGCGCGTGATGAGAGCAGTTTTTATCTCTCATCTGCCACTACATGTCAACCCCTAAGTGGAATCACATGGTCTCATCCTTTTACCGCTTTGTGCTCGAAAGCGGTGCGATCACTACCATTTATGCCTGATTAAACTGCTCCTGCCCGATAATGACCATGTAACTTCGCTTCTCGATCACCGTTAGATCTGGTTGCCTAAGATCTAACGGCCCAAATTCAACCCGCTCCCACCTCAGCCGATATCCTCCACCGATCCATCTCCGCTGTCCATTTCCCTGATCTGACGGCCGTCCTTTTCGACCATCCATATCATCCACCTGCCATGCATTTCACATCCTTCATCGATTCTGTTGCCCGAAGAAGGAAGATGACTAGCATGCTAGTACCAGTCATGGTCAGTCCCCAACAACCACATTCAATAGAAAGAATGGCCAAGGGAGAAAAGGACAGAGCACAACCCTGTACTACATTTATCAATTATGGAACTTCACTAGTACAAGCGCTCCAACTACCTAAGAGGAGAGCATAGCACCTAAACAGATCGGATTCATCCTCTGAAGCAAGCAAGCATGTTCAGAGACTCCATCAGGCATCTAAATGCAGTTGGTGGTCAATTATGACCCCTCCATACCTAATCGGCCCAAGTGCCCTGTAATGTAAATCTATAAGTACCCAGAAGCAAGATGTAATCAGGGTTGATGGTTGGCATTTTGATGTAAGGTTCAACTTCTGGAGACTGTAGATATTTTGTCACTTGCAACGTCTCATCTTCATTTTCAGCTAATACAAGCTTCTTTTGCTATTAACTGCTCACATTCCATTTCCCTCTGTTCTAAGCTTGTGCCTGATATGTTGTGTTCTTGATCTTTTAAGGTCTAGCACCAAATAACTGTCATCTTATCTCTGTGTTAGATTGTTGAATATATCACTGAATAGGTCACTTAGGTTTCTTTCTATCTGATGCAAGAAATTTGTCATCCTGTCTTTGCATTAGTAGATTAGATTTACAGGTTTCTTTACTAGTTGCAGCCGACCATCACATGGTCTTGTGCATCTGCTGGTGTGGTTAATATTCTCCATATTCACCTAATCTCTAAAATTTTGAGCATTTGGTGGTCTAAAGCCCTGTAGTTTGAGGGTGTTCACACATGTCTGGAGTGAAACAAAGTAGAAGTGGTTATCTGGCTTGAACAAACCATCATTCCTTCCATTAAACCTACAACAATAGTTGAATTTATATGTTACCAGGCATCTCCAAGCTACAACCTAGGAGAGTTTTTTGGAATCCTAACATAATTGGCACCATTGTCGAGGAGAGGAGATTGAAGCTTAGCTTCCCTGGGAGAATGACACAGATCCAGCTTTGATGATAGACAAAGTCTGGACACATTTTTGGTTGTAATCATCTATCTGGCGACTCTACTGGAGCCGGAACCTTTTGGCGACTCCACATCAAAGTTCTGGCTCAATTTGTGAGACATACTCAGAGAAATCCTCAGAAATCACCAGCTGATCTAGTGCTTGACCCTAAGAAGATTGTCAAGCAAAGAAAAACATCACAGAAAGGAGCATCAGGATCAGGTAAGCCTAAACAATCTTATGTATCTCTGCAAGAAAGGCTTGTAACTGAGCATGTACATGTTGAAAATATAGAGCCTGGCACTATCAGTGAAGAAATGCCCTCAGAGATTTATGAAGCTCCTAGTTCAATAAGTTCCCCTTTGGATCTCAGTCCAAAGAAAATCTCCCTTCCAGTCCATCATATTCCGTTTTCCTTGTCAGTCATTTCTCAACTCCTTACCTTTCAAATTTCCAATACTCTTTCATCTACCCCAGTCATGGCAGGCCCTCAAGCACCTGCCAAGATGGAAAGAATCATAACTACTACGTATGGACCCCTAGTCCTGCCTGTTCCTTTGAATGCCATGCCTGCAAGAGAATATCATAAATAAATGCCTAAGTTCACTGGTACAAAGGGAGTAACAACTGAAGAACACCTTGAGTCTTTTTATAGCTATGTTGATAACCTAGATATCAGTGAAGATGATGTGTGGATGAGGGTATTTGTCCAAAGCCTTGATGGAGAGGCTAGAAAATGGTTTAGAGAACTAACCCCTAAGTCTATAGCAGACATTGAAGCATTAGATGATGTGTTTTTTAAGCACTAGGGAGATAAGAAAGACCTGCTATATTACCATACTGAGTTTGGCAACCTCAAAAGGGAAAATGGGGAGTCATTGTCTGATTTCTTACTAGGCATCTCTGAGCTACAACCTAGGAGAGTTTCTTGGAATCCTAATAGGCCCAGTTTGGAAATATATGAAACAAGGACCACAAGGGTTTGAAGGTTGGGGCCTTAAGTGGCAAGTGGTGGCTTGTTGATTTAGGGAGTACTGGCTTCCTTTAGCTGGTGGTTTGAGAAACTATTTGGAGGTTGGGGCCTACACATAGTTGCGGAAGTGGTGGCTTCTACCAGGGAGTGGCCTAGAGTGGGTGGTTGCTCACATATATCACAAGTTGGAGCTTGCATGATGGTGGTGCCCAATATTGATGTAAAATAATATTTTTTTAATAATAATAAGAAGAAGACAAAATTATGATGGCTTTTCTCCAGGAAGGGTTCCCACCTAATATTTGGTGTGCTCATGTGATTGATGATGTTTACTTGATGTGTTAGTTGATGCTCTCATGCTTTATATGTTTTATATGCTACTCATGGTTTATGCATTGATTATGCTATGTTTAGATCTGCTACTTGTATTTTGTGCTGCTCATTGATGATTAAGTTAATCGTTGTAAAGAAAAGCTAGAAATTTGAAATAGGTAATCCATCGGTATAATAGTGATTCACCACCACCCACACACCCCCCCCCAAGTATTGTCAAACTCCCAACAGCATGACAATTTACAGATTGAGTAGATTAAGAGAAAAAATTGTCACTATAAAATATGCAGAAAGAAAATAAATATTTCCCTTTGCCCAACAAAGTGCTTTGATACTACTTGTTATGATTCTTTGTTGATGGGATATTCTACAAAATAAAAAATGATTCAACATAATCAATTAATGTGAGATTATAAAGAATACCCTTAAGATTGAGTAACATCAACAATTAGTCTTTTGGAAGGAATCACTCCACAAGCTATACTTGTTAAAAACAAGTTCAAACATAGCAATGCAATTTTATTCATGTGTATATATGCTCTCTAACGCATATTTCGAGGGCCTATGCCAATCACCCCTAATGTTTACATTTCATAAATTCTCATTCACGAACTACCTAGTGGGCCTTATTCAGTGAATAGGGCCACATAGTTAATGTGTTCATGCACCGACTACTTAGTGGGTCATATGTTGTGAGTATGACCACATTATATTAATTATCCTCTTTGGGTATAACACGCACTCCCACAATAAAGATTTTATTGAGTAGCATGCCACACATGTCCATCAAGGCCATGCCATTGAAGCACCCAGCTGAAGTGAAGCCTACCCCCACCTCTGCTAAACTCACTTATGCCAATGCTTTTGACTCTGATTTCTGCTTGTTATTAAGAGAAAGGATATGTGTTACTCTAGCTGAGATGCAAGGTGCAGTCTTGGAGGTGGAATCCAATATCATGGTTGTAGAAAAACTCAAAGGACATGCCGAAAGAAGGAGGCAAAGAAATGAGGTTTCTTCTTCTTCTTCATCTTCAGAGCCCAAGACAGACAAAATGACTAAAATGATAGAGTCATTGGCTGCTGAAATATCCAAGTTGAAGGTTGAGCAGAGTTCTAAGAAAGAAAGGCTGCCTAATACATTTGCTCCTAGAAATCCAAATTCATTCAGAAGAGCAAATGAAGAATTGCAGATCATTTAGAGGGGAAAAGAGGCCAGTGAAGAACAAAGGGTTAAGACTCCTTTCCAGAACGTAGTCATGGAGGAGGAACAATTTGATGAAGAGGATAAAATTCACTGCATGGAAGACAAGGGCAGTGCTGCCTTTTTGACATTGGCTGCCTACAAAGAATCATTACTTCAGGACCAGACCAGTCAAGAGTGGGACAAAGAAGCTATTCTACAGAATGAGGACCAGCAAAGATATAACTTGAGGTCAAGAACAAGTAATGTCAAAGAGAATCCTGCTCAAAGAGTTGTTGTCCCCACAGAGCAGCAGATCAACAAACCAAAAAGACCAGCAGTTGATCCAATCATCCTCAAAGCACCGGCTCAAGAGGTAAGAGGCCCTGACAAGTTCCATTCCCCTTTTAGTTTTGAATCAGAAGTCCAAAAGCTAAAAATATCTGTACCTCTGATAGAACTTGCAAAGAGTGAGGTCTTTAGAAAGTCTATCCTTGATGCCCTTGAGCTGAAAGCCACACAAGCCTCCACCGTCTATGTGAATTTACAAGATGATAAACTCGCAGTTGTGCTTAGCCCAATGACCGAACCTGCTGATAACAATTCTCCATCATTTTATGTCTCTTTGACCATTCATGACAAAACCCTCCATAACTGTCTGCTGGACACAGGTGCCAGCCACAATCTGATGCCCAAAGCTATCATGGAAGAGTTAGGCCTTGACATCACCAGACCCTATCATGATTTATTCTCCTTTGATTCAAGAAAGGTGAAATGTCTAGGGTTAATCAAAGACTTGGCTATCACCCTAACTCAGCTGCCCATGAAAAGCATGATGATGGATATTGTGGTAGCAGATGTCCCCCCTAAGTTTGGTATGTTACTTTCCAGAGGGTGGATTAAGAGGCTGGGTGGGACCCTACAAAATGATTTATCTTATGCTACTGTCCTAGTTTTTGGAGGAGAAAGCAGAAGACTGTACAGGGAAGCCCAGCTGGCCTATATTATCAATGATGAGAAGAATCCCACTAATCATCCTATTTATGTTGTGGACACTGAATTTGGGGCATGTATTCTCCAAATTGAAGAATCTCATAAGGCCTCAGTGCAACTCAAGAAACCAGTATGCCAGGCCATGGAAGAAGAGGGGACAAAAGCTTGGGATATGTGTTTTGATGGAGCTTGTTCAAAGGAAACTGCAGGAGTAGGAGTGGTGTTGGTGTCTCCAAAACAAGAAAGCACACATCTGTCTTTCAAGTTGACTTTTCAGGTAACTAACAATATAACAGAGTATGAGGCTCTGATATTGGGCTTAAACGCTACCAAAGACATGGGAATCAGAGATATAAAGGTGTTTGGAGATGCTAATCTCATCATTTAGCAAGTGAACAAGACATTCCAAGCAAGGCACCCAAGGCTGAGAGCATATAGAGATGAGGTATGGAGACTCAAAGATTCTTTTAATAGTTTTTGTATCTCATATATCCCTAGAGTCAAAAACCAGCTTGTTGATTCCCTTGCTGTGTCTGCTAGTATGTTCATCCCTCCCATGCCTCCTAAATTGGTTTATGAAGTCCAGATAAAATATAGACCATCTTTGCCTAATAATGTCCAGCATTGGAAATTTTTTGAGGATGATGATGAAATAAATAGGTTTCTGCAAGTCATTGATGAATTCTCTGAAATGCAAATTGATCAAGAGAATGAAACCTTGGAGAAAAATGCCCAGCCCCAGCTTAGAAACAAAATTGGTCGAGACAATATTGTTCAACTACCTAGCAATTATATACCTAGAGGGCTAGTGCCTCTAGAGAAGTTGTTTGACCACAATGATGTACCTCATAAGCTTGCCCAAAAAGAAGATTAGTCTGCAGTCCATAAGCATAACATAGGGAGTCCAAACCATCCCAAGTATATAAATCTGTCCACCCGTTTGTCTGCTGCCCAAAGTTCTGAGTATTGCACCTTAATGAAGCAATTTGCTGATGTCTTTGCCTGGGAATACAATGGCCTTAAAACTTATGACAAAAAGATCATCCAGCACAAGATCCCATTGGAGAAAGACACCATTCCTTTCAAGCAGAAGCTGAGACCCATGAACCCTTTCCACCTCCCTTTGATTGAAAAGGAAATTAGGAAGTTATTGCCTGCCAAAATTATAGTTCCTCTGAGGTATTCAAAGTGGGTAGCAAATTTGGTAGTGGTGAGGAAGAAGAGTGGAGAAATTAGGTTGTGTGTTGATTTCAGGAACCTGAACAAAAGCTCTAAGAAAGACAATTATCCTTTGCCCAAGATGGAGCATTTGCTACAGAGAGTCTCAGGAGCCAAAGTCATGTCTTTCCTGGATGGATTTTCAGGGTATAACCAGGTTGTTGTACATCCAGATGACCAAGAAAATACTGCATTCACCACGTCTTGGGGCACTTTTATGTATTCCAAGATGCCTTTTGGGCTGATGAATGTTGGAGCCACCTTTCAGAGAGCTATGGATATAGCATTTGTATGGGAGAAGGATAAATTTGTCCTTGGCTACTTAGATGATATAATAGTATACTCCAACAGCCACCAAGATCATTTGCAGCATTTAAAGAAGCTGTTTCTGAAGTGCAGAAGATTTGGGATATCAGTGAACCCTAAAAATTCACAGTTTGCTTTAGAAGAGGGCAAGCTGTTAGGACACATTGTTTCTGCTGAAGGTGTCAAAATTGACCTAGAAAGAGTGAAAGCAATACAGACCTTGTCTGTACCAAGATCAAAAAAGGACATCCAATCCCTTGTGGGCAAAATAAATTTTGTAAGGAGGTTCATTCCTAATTTTGTAGAACTGGTAAAACACATCACCTCCATGCTAAAAAAGGGATCTAAGATCAAATGGACTAATGCAACAAGAAGATCTTTTGAAGCCATCAAGAGAGCTATTATGGAAGCTCCCACTTTGATCAGCCCAGACTATAGGAAGGAGTTCCATATATTTTCATTTGCCTCAGGTGACACCCTTGCAACAGTTTTATTGCAAAAAGATGACGAGGGTTCAGAGCATCCAGTGGCATTCTTCAGCAAAACATTAAGAGATGTTGAACTAAGGTATGACATTATATAAAAATAGGCCTATGCTCTTATCAAATCTTTGAACGCTTTTAGAATATACATTCTGCATTCCAAGGTAATTACATATGTGCCCTATGCTTTAGTAAAGGATGTTTTAACGCAACCTGATGTTGACGAAAGAAGGGCTAAATGGATTGCAAAGCTCATTGAATTTAACATAGAATTAAAGCCTACCAAGCTTGTCAAGGGTTAGGGCCTTGCCAAGCTAATGGTTGAAGAAAATTGCAGGATGCTGGATATGAATTTGATAAGCACAAATTCACAAGGTGAACAGACAAATGAACCAACAACAGGATAGAACCAATCGTCGGCAGAAAATATAGCTTCTTGTGAATGGTATTCTACAATAGCTCAATTTTTGGCAGAAGCTAGAAGTTCCTCCAGGCTTTAGTTCAATCCAAGCCAGGACCATTAAGCTAAAGGCAGCCAAGTATTGCATTCATGAAAACTTGCTATATTGGAGGGACCCATCTGGAATCCTTCTAAGGTGTCTGGATAAAGAACAATCTATGGAGGTCATGCATCAATTTCATTCCAGCATATGTGGAGGACATCACTATTGGAAAACCACAGCCCACAAGATCCTCAGAGCTGGGTATTATTGACCCACTTTGTTTTTTTATGTCTTTTCATTTGTGAAATCTTGTGACAGGTGCTAGAGATTCGAAAGAAAACAACAATTGAAGTCCTTGCCCTTGAAGCCAATACATGCCAGTGGCCCTTTCCAGTAGTGGGGTTTGGATTTCATAGGGGAAATAAATCCACATTCTAGTGGCCAACATAGATGGATCTTAGTAGCCACTGATTACTCACTAAGTGGATTGAGGCCATTCCTACTAGGAAAGCTGATCATCATGTGGTCATGAAGTTTTTGACTGAAAACATCTTCACCAGGTTTGGCTGTCCACATAAAGTAGTTACAGATAATGCAACAACCTTCAGGGCAAAAGAGTTGGTGGACATGTGTGATTCAATGGGCATTAAGCTAGTTCATTCGACCTCATATTACCCTCAAGGCAATGGCCTAGCAAAATCATCCAACAAGGGCCTAATAAGGATAATCAAGAAGCTGCTAGAAGATAATAAAAGGAATTGGGATTCCAAGCTGAAGTATGCATTGTGGGCTGACAGGGTCACCACCAAGAAATCCACAGGGAACTCTCCATTCAAGCTAGTATATGGCACTGAGGCTGTGTTTCCAATTCAGTTAACCCTCCCTGTTGCAAAATTCTTGCAGGAAGAGCAGAATGAGGAAGATGACATGGCAAAGAGGATTTGTGACTTGGCAGAAGTGCATCAAATCAGAGATGAATTGGTTGAAAAGTCTGCAACACATCAAAAAAGAATCAAGGAAGCCTTTGACAGAAAGGCAAAGATAGACAATTTTCAGGTTGGAGACTTGGTTCTTAAGTGAGATGCACTGAAGGAAAAGAAAGGCAATCATGGGAAGTTCAATGCTCTATGGACTGGACCTTTTGTCATCACTCAGATCCAGGGGAACAATACTTTCATGCTGCAAAGTGTGGAAGCAGAAACAATTTTTGATGGCCCAGTTAATGGGCGGTTTTTGAAAATTTATATTGTTTAAGGTCTTTAGTCCTTAATGCTATAAATATGCTATTTTCACCAGGTTTCAGTTTAGGCTTAATTAGACTCCATGCCCAATGGAACACTAGGCAATATGTTTTGATCTTGTTTTTGTGTAGAAGGCAGTGGTCTACGGTTCTTGAGACCTCACATGGAGCATCTCATCCCCAGAAGGAGCCAGTGTTAGCTCTGCTATACAACACTGATTTTTCAAGGTCAGAGGCAAGCTTTGTCTGCTTTGTTGTGCTCATAATCATTTTATCCTTTCTTCCTTTACCCCGCTCATTCTCCTTCATCTACGTTCCCTCTATTTTTCCCTCTAAACCCAACAAAACCCCTTTTACTCTAAGCCCCAAGTGCAAAGACCTAAACCCACCATAAAACCTCACCTATATAACCCAACGTGCTCATAAACCCCTTCTTAATCCTTGCCATTGATCGAGCTCCACCGATCCAACGACTCTCATCGTGCTTGATATAATGACCCGCTCGATCAAATCCCCACCGTCAGATCATCTCCATCGAGGTTTGACGGCCTTCACACTTATCGCACCAGCAAAGTGATTGAATGTTAGTGCGCGATGAGAGCGGTTTTTATCTTTCATCTGCCGCTACGTGTGAACCCCTAAGTGGAATCGCGCGGTCCCATCCTTTTACTACTTTGCACCCGAAAGCGATTCAATCAATACCATTTCCGCTTGACTACACTGCTCCCACCGGATAATGACCGTGTAACTTCGCTTCCCGATCACCGTTAGATTTGGTTGCCTAAGATCTAACAGCCCAAATTCAACCCGCTCCCACCTCGGCCGATATCCTCCACTGAGCCATCTCCGCCATCCATTTCCCTGATTCGACGGCCATCCTTTCTGACCATCCATATCGTCCACCTACCATGCATTCCACGTCCTTCATCCATTCTGTTGCCCGAAGAAGGAAGGTGACCAGCATGCTAGTACCAGTCACAGTCAATCCCCAACAACCGCATTCAATAGAAAGCATGGCCAAGGGAGAAAAGGACAGAGCACAACCCTGTAACTGCATTTATCAGTTATGGAAATTCATTGGTACAAGCACTCCAACTGCCTAAGAGGAAAGCATAGCACCTGAACATATTAAATTTATCCTCTGAAGCAAGCAAGCATGTTCAGAGACTCCATCAGGCAACTAAATGCATTTGATGGTCAATTATGACCCCTCCATACGTAATCGGCCCAAGTGCCCTGTAATGTAAATCTATAAGTACCCAGAAGCAAGATGTAATCAGGGTTTATGGTTGGCATTTTGATGTAAGGTTCAACTTCTGGAGACTGTATATATTTTGTCACTTGTAGTGTCTCGTCTTCATTTTCAACTAATACAAGCTTCTTTTGTTGTTAACTACTCACTTTCCATTTCCCTCTATTCTAAGCTTGTGCCTGATATGTTGTGTTCTTGATCTTTTGAGGTCTAGCACCAGACAAATGTCATCTTATCTCTGTGTTAGATTGTTGAATATATCACTGAATAGGTCACTCAGGTTTCTTTCTATCTGATGCAAGAAAGCTATCATCCTGTCTTTGCATTAGTATATTAGATTTACAGGTTTCTTTACTAGTTGTAGCCGGCCATCACATGGTCTTGTGCATCTGCTGGTGTGGTTAGTATTCTCCATATTCACCTAATCTCTAAAACTGTGAGCATTTGGTGGTCTAAAGCCTTGTATTCTGAGGGTGTTCACGCATGTTTGGAGTGAAACAAAGTAGAAGTGGTTATCTGGCTTGAACAAACCATCATTCCTTCCATTAAACCTGCAACAATAGTTGAATTTATATGTTACCAGGCATCTCCGAGCTACAACCTAGGAGAATTTCTTGGAACCCTGACATAATTGGCATCAGTGCCGGGGAGAGGAGATTGAAGCTCAGCTTCCTTAGGAGAATGACACAGATCCAGCTTTGATGATAGACAAAGGTTGTACACATTTTTGGTTGTAATCATCTATCTGGTGACTCTACTGGAGGCCGAACCTTTTGCGACTACACATCACAATTTTGGCTCAGTTTGTGAGACATACTTGGAGAAATCCTCAGAAATCACCAACTAATCTAGTGGCTGACCCTGAGAAGATTGTCAAGCAGAGAAAAACATCATAGAAAGGAGCATCAGGATCAGGTAAGCTTAAACAATCTTATGTATCTCTGCAAGAAAGGCTTGTAACTGAGCATGTACATGTTGAAAATATAGAGCCTAGCACTATCAGTGAAGAAATACCCTCAGAGATTTATGAAGCTCCTTGTTTAATAAGTTTCCCTTTGGATCTTAGTCCAAAGAAAACCTCCCTTCCAGTCCATCATATTCCTTTTGCTTTGTCAGTCATTTCTCAACTCCCTACCTTTCAAACTGCCAATACTCTTTCATCTACCCCAGTCATGGTAGGTCCTCAAGCACCTACCAAAATGGAAAGAATCATAGCTACTAGGTATGGACCCCTGGTCCTGCCTGTTCCTTTGAATGCCATGCCTGCAGGAGAATATCATAAATACATGCCTAAGTTCACTGGTACAGAGGGAGTAACAACTGAAGAACACCTTGAGTCTTTTTATAGCTATGTTGATAATCTAGATATCAGTGAAGATGATGTGTGGATGAGGGTATTTTTCCAAAGCCTTGATGGAGAGGCTAGATAATGGTTCAGAGAAATGACCCCTAGGTCTGTCTATAACAGACATTGAAGCATTAGATGATGTGTTTTTGAAGCACTTGGGAGATAAGAAAGACCTGCTATATTACCATACCGAGTTTGGCAACCTCAAAAGGGAAAATGGGGAGTCATTGTCTGATTTCTTACTAGGCATCTCTGAGCTACAACCTAGGAGAGTTTCTTGGAATCCTAACAGGCCTAGTTTGGAAATATATGAAACAAGGACCACAAGGGTTTGAAGGTTGGGGCCTTAAGTGGCAAGTGGTGGCTTGTTGATTTAGGGAGTACTGGCTTCCTTTAGCTGGTGGTTTGAGAAACTATTTGGAGGTTGGGGCCTACACATAGTTGCGGAAGTGGTGGCTTCTACCAGGGAGTGGCCTAGAGTGGGTGGTTGCTCACATATATCACAAGTTGGAGCTTGCATGCTGGTGGTGCCCAATATTGATGTAAAATAATATTTTTTTAATAATAATAAGAAGAAGACAAAATTATGATGGCTTTTCTCCAGGAAGGGTTCCCACCTAATATTTGGTGTGCTCATGTGATTGATGATGTTTACTTGATGTGTTAGTTGATGCTCTCATGCTTTATATGTTTTATATGCTACTCATGGTTTATGCATTGATTATGCTATGTTTAGATCTGCTACTTGTATTTTGTGCTGCTCATTGATGATTAAGTTAATCGTTGTAAAGAAAAGCTAGAAATTTGAAATAGGTAATCCATCGGTATAATAGTGATTCACCACCACCCACACACCCCCCCCCAAGTATTGTCAAACTCCCAACAGCATGACAATTTACAGATTGAGTAGATTGAGAGAAAAAATTGTCACTATAAAATATGCAGAAAGAAAATAAATATTTCCCTTTGCCCAACAAAGTGCTTTGATACTACTTGTTATGATTCTTTGTTGATGGGATATTCTACAAAATAAAAAATGATTCAACATAATCAATTAATGTGAGATTATAAAGAATACCCTTAAGATTGAGTAACATCAACAATTAGTCTTTTGGAAGGAATCACTCCACAAGCTATACTTGTTAAAAACAAGTCCAAACATAGCAATGCAATTTTATTCATGTGTATATATGCTCTCTAACGCATATTTCGAGGGCCTATGCCAATCACCCCTAATGTTTACATTTCATAAATTCTCATTCACGAACTACCTAGTGGGCCTTATTCAGTGCATATGGCCACATAGTTAATGTGTTCACGCACCGACTACTTAGTGGGTCATATGTTGTGAGTATGACCACATTATATTAATTATCCTCTTTGGGTATAACACGCACTCCCACAATAAAGATTTTATTGAGTAGCATGCCACACATGTCCATCAAGGCCATGCCATTGAAGTACCCTTCAACAATTTTGACATTATGTTGGAGCTTAAGTTGTTACATCACATGTAATTTTTGGCTCAAGTTCATCAACTAAAGGCGTATTATGAAGGGTCTGGAATGGTTACAAGGTTGACACACTTGACAATATTAACAAAACTAGGTTCTTCTAACTTTTATTGTTAATGATGAGCGAAGAAGTTGTTAGTGAACGATATCCACTAGGGAACATGTTTTTTTTTTCCTCCATATAGGAGGAATGGTTGTCATTGATTTTTTCTACATAGTAATAGGTGTTGCATTAGAGGATTCAAACTTATATGGTGATATTTAGAATGATTTTGTGCACATAACACTTGTCATCCAAGAGTGTGTCTAACTTATGGAATCAACACCATTTATAAGGTTGCTTTTGCTATTGTTGGCATTGATTACAATGTGATCATTATTTCTAGGTAAATTTTTATTGATTGTTTTACATATAATGACAATATTTTGTTGTTAGTTCTTCAATGCATAATGATTCTTTATCAAAAGTTTGTCTTCTAATATTGGTTACAAGGAGGATTTCCATTGTAGTTCCAACAACAAAATTTCTCTTCAATATTTGTCACAAAGAGATATGTGTCCCTAGAAGATTGGATGGTAAGGAACTTGAGCTCAATTTGGATATCTTTGTTACTATATTACTTTATAGCCATCTGTGTGGCTTAACTCAATTAATTTAGATATATTGTTTCAAGGTGGAGTTTATCATGAATTAATTTAACTATATTATTTCAAGGTGGAGTTCATGATGATTAATTTAGATAGATTGTTTCAAGGTGGAGTTCATCATGAATTAATTCAAATAGATTGTTTCAAGGGGGAGTTCATCACGAGGTCTCTAGGTTTACTATTGCCAAGTTTTGAGTGTGGCTAAGTCCTATTGGCTCACCAATTGCTATTGTGGCTAGAGGTTGAGCTGCATTCCATCCATATATTTTTAGAAAGAGGGGGTTTCCCATGAGGTTTTTCTTGCAAACAAGAGTGCTTCTTTCGAGGATAATATTCATTATGCATCACCTCCACAAAATTTCCTCAATTATGATTTGTGATTAACTTCCCTAGTTTTATCACTATTTGTTGTGAGATTTTCGCACATTGATTATATTATGTGCTTGTTTGAGCACGACAAAGATAATTTTTGTGTCGCTAAAGTATTAGATCACCAAAAAAATAGACCTAAAGATTTCACAACCATATATCAAATGCTTCAACATTGAACTCCTCCTTAGTCAGGTTTACTTTCCTTTTAAGATATCAATGAGCATGAAAGAAGGTTGAGCAAAGTAAAGTTAATTATGCTTTGTGTACTGTCCAGATGCATCAATGCAACTTTTTTAAAAGTTAGAAATTTTATTCCTCAAGAAGGGATTAATGCAACAAAGGGATTTCAAACTTAGAAAGATCCAATGTTATTTTCAACATATAGGAAGACAAATCTTCAGTCTCGTAAGAAGGATCAAAATTGAAATGAGATTGTGAGCTTCAATAGTGGAAGTGTAAAATTAGTGAAAAGGACCAAACAAGTGGGAAAGCCAGCCGTTTTATGTTCACCAATATTTGCTAAGGAGAGTTATGTCCCAAACAAGTAATAGTCCAATCTAAGAACTAGAGTTAGCGGATTGACTCAAGCCTTGATTAGGGTTTCACATGAAAATAGATCCTAGGGTTTCGGGTTTCTGTTATGTAATTATAAATAGGCGAGGCCGGCGCCTCAAAGTTCCAGTGTTCTGGATTGGCCGTATCGGCGATTGAATCAGGCCCCTTGCGCCTCAAAGGTGCAGTGTTGAGGATCGGACATATCGGCCCCCTCTTGGTGACGGTATCAAATGTCCTGCGTCTTAATGGTCTAGTGCTGCGGATTGGCCGTTTGGGTTATTGTGTCGGATGCTCTGCGCCTCAGAGGTGCAGTGCTGTGGATTACTTGTCTTGTTGATGATATCAGATGCCCTGCACCCAAAGGTGTAGCGCTGCGGATTGGCCGTGTCGGTGATCGTATCTGATGCCCTCGGCCTCGGGTCCTTACTTTAATTTTCTAAATCCAAGTGCAGTGGTTATTTATTCGTCTTTTTTCTGGTGTAAGATTGCTGGTTTTTGTTTGTGGTTTTTTGCCAAAGACGTTCTTGTTTTTTTTTCTGAACGATAGTGTATTGGCTCGATGATGACTTTCTGTCTTAACCACACCGAAACAGGGGCTGGTCGAAGCTGTTGCGGCTAAACCCTCATCCTCGCGAAGTTGGAAGATCCTCTGTGGTAAATTCTTGACGGTCATCGTCTGGCGTTTACCAGAGAGGTGGTACCTTGGCGTAGGTGAGGGTTTTGATGCAAATTGGTGAACGCCGTAATTTCCTCTATGCGGACAAACTGGCCATGTCTGAGAGCTATTCCACTCAAAAAATTCTTGCTTTGACTGATTTGGTTCTTACCCCTTTCTTTGGTTCCGATTCCGAAGACTGCTACTGGGCTTTTAGCTTTACTCCCAAATTTGTCTGAAGGGATGATAGGTTATAGGGATAGGTAGATCTGGCGTCCTTGAAGGATAGGATTTTATTTCTTTCAGATGATGTGGGTGAGGGTTTGTATATGTGACCCTGGGCTTTTAGTCCTATTCCCAAATTTATCTGAAGGGATGATAAGTTCCAGGGGTAGTTAGATCTGGCGTCTTTAAAGGTTAGAATTCTATTTCTTTCAGATGATGTGGGTGAGGGTTTGTATATGTGACCCTGTAATATTCTCGGTCCCAGAAGAAAACATATACTTTCTAGGTTTTTTTAGAATTTATCTGTAGGGTTAATGGGTACTGGGGTTAGTCAGATCTGATGTCTTTCAAGGTTAATTTGTTTTTCGGGGGCGTCAGATATGGCGTCTTTCAAGGTTAATCTGTTTTTTCGGATGATGTGGGTGAGGGTTTTTATATGCGACCCTTTCATATGTTTGATTTTGGAAAACGCCTGTTCTCTGCAAGTTACAAAGCGTTGAAGTCTGTATCAATAGTATTAGTTGCCCCTCTCACAATGGTGCGGATATGATTTGTTCATGTGTTTTTTTACAGTACAGGTTATGTACAACAAATGGGCTATCATGCTTCGTATTTGGGGGTGGCTAAATCATAGGAGAAGCTCTGGATATATGCACGTCAATATTTTACTGCAGCGTCCCTCTGCACTCGTATTTTCCAGAAGAGCACATGTTGCCGTGGTTCATGATCTTTTTTTCTTTTATCGCTTCGTAGCCTTTGTTTCATTTTTTGCTAATGAATATTTTGACATCTAACTTTTAAAATGTCTCAACTCAATTTCTGTTTGAGATTAAGTAATTAACTGATAAACTATCTTGATTGCAGCTAAGAGTTTCACTTCATATTCTCGTGATTATTTTACTCATTTCTAAACCATACGCTTATTATTCATATGTTATCTGTTTCCAGACCACATGGTTATTATTTATAGGTTTCTATCTTTTCTATTATTATAATTATAATTATAATTGTAGTATCAGATTTCTCTCTCAAAAAAATATGATCATAATTTGGGGTTATTGTTTATATGTTTCTATCCTCGTTAATTTTTAGTATTATTATAATCAAAATTATAATATGAAGATTTCAAAATTTTCCTGAGGTCACAATTTTGTTGCAAAAGTTTTTTTGTTTTTATAGTGACAGATATAATTTTATTTATTTATGGTATTTTGTCATTTTGTTTGCTGAGATGTAATTTTATTTATTTATTTATTTATCTATGGTATTTTGTCATTTTGCTCGCTGAGATATAATTTTTTTTTATTTATTTATGGTATTTTGTCATTTTGCTCGCTGAGATATAATTTTTTTATTTATGGTATTTTGTCATTTTGTTTGCTGAGATGTAATTTTATTTATTTATTTATTTAT
>APFE030117906.1:88332-141443 GCA_000404065.3 Pinus taeda
ATTTAATTTAATTTTTATTTTTTTGATGGGTGACGAGAAAAATGATCCTTATTTAGTAATCAAGTAATCAGTACTTCAGATTTACCATTACATCGATCTCGACAAGAAACCAATTCTATTTTAGTCATATTTACTCACTTTATATGATGGGTGACATAAAGTGTTCAAATGTCAAGGCAGGAAACAAATTCTATTTTAGTCATTTATTCACTTTATAGTTTCATTTTTATTTATTCTTTGTATTTTATAAAATAAAAAATATATTAAACACCACACGGTGAAATGAGAAGCGTTACAGAGAAATTAACTGTAATCTATGTGAACTCGAAAGGCAATAAATTTGCAATTGTGGCGGAGATATAACATGCAGTAACTAATATTTTTGCTTTCTATAATATATTATTACATATTTAGATTTTTTAACTCTATTTTTTAAATTACATACAAATATTTTTGCATTTTATAATATATTATTACATATTTAGATTTTTTTAAACTCTATTTTTAAATTAAATATAAATATTTTTGCATTTTATAATATATTATTACATATTTAGATTCTTTTTAACTCCATATTTAGATTTTTAACTCTATTTTTAAAATTAAATACAGATATTTTTACATTTTATAATATATTATTACATATTTAGATTTTTTAAGACCACTTTTTAAATTAAATACAAATATTAAGCTAAAAATGTTTAAAACTTAAATATAAACAATTTAACTACTCATTAAAGCAAAAAATCGATAAAATCTAAAATTGTATTTCATTTAATGAATGTGGGATTTTTTTTCCCCGAGAAAAAAAACATAATGTATTATATTGATTCAATATAAAATACAAAAGTACATATAGATATAGAACAGACCAGACATTGTCCATATTCACATATTCACAATTCCATATGTCAAATGAGGAAAAGCAGGGAATGAATGTGGGAGTTTATTCTATCTTTTTACCAGATTATCAATTCAAATCTTGAGAATATTTTGGTTCACCGACTCCTACTCTCCTCAAACGTGATATTTTTTTAATATAAGAGATCTTGTGAAATATTTTTTAATTATAAAAGATTTGAAGCCCAAGCATTCCACAATTCTGCTGTGATTTCAATTAATTCATATGGTATAACATTAACTGTTTCAAAATCAAAATCATTTAAAGTTCAATTCTGCTGTGATTTCAATTAATTCATATGGTATAACATTAACTGTTTCAAAATCAAAATCATTTAAAGTTTAATTTGATTTTGTGTTTTAATTCTAATTAATAAATATATATTTTAGGTTTTAATTTTATAATTAATAAATAATAAATAACCGTCATGTATGTTGAACTCGACATTTACAGAATAGTGCAGAGGCATATATCTACAGCTTACTGTAATAAAAGCTGTACACATCTTTATTCATTCATTAATTTCTTCTCATTTTACAAAAATATAGTTCTGTAATAAAAGTTTACATTCGTCATTATTTATTCATTTATTTCTTATCATAATTTCATGAGAATTTTATCTCTGTTTAACTCGACACAATAAATTTGAAATTGTGGAGGCGTAGAGGGTCAAAATTATAAAAAAAGTTTGCTAGGCATAATAAATAATATATTTACAACACCTTTGTTTCGATTACAAACATAAATGCCCAGCCGGCCCGCCCTTCCTTTCTTGTCTCGGGCTTTAACGCTCTAAAGCAATTGAAATTATGAGGAGATCTGTCTTTTTTGTGACAGTACACTGGTGTAAATTTGGTAATTAAATGCACGATTATCGACTTAAACACTCTTCCACCTTTCGTTGATGGAAATCATCAGAAATACAGAGGTGGCAGTGACTTGTTACTAAAGAACCCCTGTAGCCAATCTGATATTGAGCGAAATTACCAGAAAACACAGCGGTAGCAAGAACTGGTTGCGAAAGAACAGTTATAGCATCTGAGCAATTGATTGAAGTATGACTTGTCGCAATATTGATTTGAATTATCGATATTTTCTGTTTTGTCAACTTTCATACTCCGTTTCTTGTCCCTGCAATGTCTTCTTTGCTCACATTGATAGATGTTTATGCGAGTGTCGTTTGAATTGTGGCAGTTAAGCTGTGTACAAGCACCAGAGGGTATTTGTACAAGCACCATAGGATATTTACCTTCCCCTAATTCAAAAAATTATGTTGGTTTTTTTCCCGATATGGCCCAAACTTGCTCAATTTCTAAGAAATTGTCATATTTGTTGTGGCCCTAACCTTTCTCCAAAGTCTTATTGTGTCTTCCTTTCTCTATGGTTGGGTTTCTGGATAACCTTATTTTCTGGATTGGGCATTTAGGATTATCCTGGTAATGAAGCAATATATTTTTCCCCATATCAAGCTATACAAGTTCCAAAAAAGGCGGAAATCGCTATCATTTGAGGAGCAAAAAAGGTACTAAAGAAGGCTACAATTCACCGAGTTTAATACATAAAAAGTCAAAACCTGGCACTGAAGCAATATCTTTATCTCCATACTCAAGCAATACAAGTTTCAAAAAAGACGGAAATCGATATCATTTGAGGAGAAAAAGAAGTACTAAAGAAGGTTCCAATTCATCGAGTTTAAGACATAAAAAATTGAGTGCAAGCAATTTCTCTATCCCTGTATTCAGGCAATACACGTTCCAAAAAAGACGGAAATCAGTGTCATTCGAGGAGAAAAAGAAGGCTCCGATTCACCGAGTGAAACCTGGCATTGAAACAATATATTTACCCCATACTTAGGCAATACATGTTCCAAAAAAGACGGAAATCAATATCATTTGAGGAGAAAAACTACTAAATAAGGCTCTGCTCTGATTCACCGAGTTTAATACATAAAAAGTTGAAACATGGCACAAAAGCAATATCATTAACACCATTCTCAGAGAATACAAGTTCCGAAAAGGACGGAAATCATAATCTTCCCAATTTGACTTCTTTGCCAATTCAGTTTTTG
The DNA here is from genome assembly GCA_000404065.3 of Pinus taeda. NCBI lineage: Eukaryota > Viridiplantae > Streptophyta > Pinopsida > Pinales > Pinaceae > Pinus > Pinus taeda. The sequence continues at coordinate 91,302 of APFE030117906.1, forward strand.
AAGTTACACCTGAAAATAACAGAGATGCAGATCTCTGTGATGCAGAAAATACTATGACAGAGTGTAATCTTCAAGAAACAAATATTGATCTGGATAGAAGAGAGGGAAATCATAATCTTTCCAATTCAACTTCCATACCAATTCAGTTGAATGACAATGCACATAATATCTCTTTGCCAATTGAGTGGGATCATACTATAGCAGTTAACTTTTTATGTATTAAATTGGGTGAATCAGTTAACTGTTATATTATGATCAAGTGGCAAAGAGATATTCTGTGCACTGTCATCCAACTGAATTGGTATGGAAGTTGAATTGGAAAGATTATGACTTCCCTCTCCTCTTTAGATCAATATCTGTTTCTTGAAGATTGCACTCTGTCATAGTCTTTTCTGCATCACAGAGATCTGCATCTCTGTATGGATCTGTTTCTTGAAGATTGCACTCGTCATAGTCTTGTCTGCATCACAGAGATCTGCATCTCTGTTATTAAGGCATTCTTGTATACATTTTCTTGATGTAACAAATGGACCTTTGATATTATCCAAGGAAACATGGCACTTAAGAAATATCTTTACCCCCATTCTTAGGCAATACAAGTTCCAAAAAGGATGGAAATCATAATCTTCCCAATTTGACTTCCTTGCCAATTCAGTTGGATGATAACATTGATGTTACACCCGAGAATAACAGAGATGCAGATCCTTGTGATGCAGAAAAGACTATGACAGGGTGTAATCTTCAAGAAACAGATATTGATCTGGAGAGAAGAGAGGGAAACCATAATCTTTCCAATTCAACTTCCATTGGAAAGATATATGACTTCCCTCTCCTCTCCAAATCAATATTTGTTTCCTGAAAATTGCACTATGTCATAGTTTTTTCCGCATCACAGAGATCTGCAGATCTATTATTAAGGCATTCTTGTATACATTTTGTTAGTGTAACAAAGGGACCTTTGATATTATCCAAGGAAACATGGCACTAAAGAAATATCTTTACCCCCATTCTTAGGCAATACAAGGATGGAAATCATAATTTTCCCAATTTGACTTCCTTGCCAATTCAGTTTGATGATAAACTTGAAGTTACACCTGAGAATAACAGAAATGCAGATCCCTGTTATGCAGAAAAGACTATGACAGAGTGTAATCTTCAAGAAACAAATATTGATCTGGAGAGGAGAGGGAAATCATAATCTTTCCAATTCAATTTCCATACCAATTCAGTTGGATGACATTGCCAAAATATCTCTTTGCCAATTGAGTGGGATCAGACTATAGCAACTAACTTTTTATGTATTAATTTGGGTGAATCAGTTAACTGTTATAGTATGATCAATTGCCAAAGAGATATTCTGTGCATTGCCATCCAACTGAATTTGTATGGAAGTTGAATTGGAAAGATTATGACTTCCCTCTCTTCTCTCAAGATCAATATTTGTTTCCTGAAGATTGCACTCTATCATAGTCTTTTCTGCATCACAGAGATCTACATCTCTGTTATTAAGGCGTTCTTGTATACATTTTCTTAATGTAACAAAAGGACCTTTGATCTTATCCAAGGAAACATGGCACTAAAGCAATATCTTTACCCCCATTCTTAGGCAATACAAGTTCCAAAAAGGACAAAAATCTTAATCTTTCCAATTTGACTTCCTTGCCAATTCAGTTGGATGATACACTTGAAGTTACACTAAGAATAACAGAGATGCAGATCTCTGTGATGTAGAAAAGACAATGACAGTGTAATCTTCAAGAAATAGATATTGATCTGGAGAGAAGAGAGGGAAATCATAATCTTTCGAATTCAACTTCCATACCAATTCAGTTGGATGACAGTGCACAAAATATTTCTTTTCCAATTGAGTGGGATCATACTATAGTAGTTAACTTTTTATGTATTAAATTGGGTGAATCAGTTAACTGTTATATTATGATCAATTGGAAAATAGATATTTTGTGCACTGTCATCCCACTGAATTGGTATGGAAGTTGAATTGGAAAGATTATGATTTCCCTCTCTTCTCTCGAGATCAATGTCTGTTTCCTAAATTGCACTTTGTCATAGTCTTTTCTGCATCACAAAGATCTTCATTTCTGTTATTAAGGCGTTCTTGTATACATTTTCTTAATGTAACAAAGGGACCTTTGATATTATCCAATGAATTGTAAACGATGAATCTAGCCAAATTGATCTCTCGAACTATCAATGTTTTCTTTTTCACTTCATTTCTTTTTCTCAAGGAGCATGAAAATGTTCAATATTAGCTTTAATTATATCCATCAACAGAGCAACACCTTCTTTTTTCAGAAGAAAAAGCTGCATGTTATATTAAGGTAATATAAGAGATCATACAAATTTCAGTGGATCGTTTGCCTCATGGGCACATCATAGAACGTGTGCCAGTCGTGGGAACATAGAGTGTTAAAGAAAATACATATATGGAAAAACTGAAGCAATGTCCAGAACGGAGTGGTGTATTAAGATCATCCTGTAGAAGAGCTGAAGGCCATCCATTGTTTTATGTGCTGTTACTGATGTAATCATAGAGAGAGCATATGCAGGGCAAAACGGTGAGGAGAGGAGCTTTTATGAAGTCAAAGATCCTGTGATTTCTCCAGCGCCATATGAACCATACAGTGATGATGAGAAGTGGCTTGCGTTTTGCATGTTGAGAAGTCCACCAGTTGAAAGCAGCCTGCACAGTGTCGAAGGCAACGTGAGGAAAACTGTATAGACGGGCAAGTTCATACCATATGTCCTGTGTGAGTCGGCAGCAAAAGAAGATGTGGAGATTTGTCTCTTCGTCTGTTTCACAAATGGAGCATCTGCTGGGACCGTGCCATGACTGTTTTCTCAGGTTGTCCCAGGTCAGGTTCCTGTTGTTGAAGAGGAGCCAGGCAAAGTAAATCATCCTCGGCGGGCATCCAGATTTCCAAAGAGTTGTGGGAAAAATTGGAGCAGATACTGGGGCCAGCGTGGAGATGAGATCTGAATAAACGTCTTTGACACTGATGATGGCGGAGGAGCTGGTAGAGAACCAGCGTAGGTGGTCAGAAGGACCGTTGCGCACAATTCCAGATACCTGCAAAGACGAGAGAACTTGTGACCAGACAGGGAATAATGGAGGCGGCAGGCCGAGTTGTTCTGCGGTCTTCCAAACGGGGGAGGATTCGTTCCAGTCTAGGATGACTTTATCCCATGTAAAGAGACCCATATGATGAAAGGCGGCGATGATGTGATCAAGTAGGAAGATGCATTGCTTGCTGGCAATCGGATCGATGCCAAGGAGAATCCGTGATCCAAAATGAAGTTGCCATCTTAGCTTAGAGAGAAAATAAAGTTCAACAGATTTTAGGCTGCGCCATATAGCAGAGCCTCCTCGAATGCCAATGGCGCCTCTGCGATACCAGAAAAGCAGTTCTCGTCCCTTCAGATATTTGTGTTGGATCGTTTTACTCCAAGGCCTAGTGCCAAAAATACCCCTGTGGAGAGTTTTGCAGGTGAGAGATCTGCCAAAAGTGCGCAGGTCTTTCAGGGCCCATCCGCCTAAATGTTTTGGCACAACGATCTTGTTCATTTTGGTCAAGTGGAGTTTGGACCGATGTTTGCTGTCGCCCCAGATGAAATTTGCAGTGATCGATGTTAGCTGTTTAAGGATGCTGATCGGGAGGTGGTAAAGGTGTGCCCAGTACACCGCCAGCTGAAGCAGAACGACATGAGAGAGAGTGACCCGTCCTGCGAGAGAAAGATATCGAAATTCCCAGGCAGATATTCGTTTATAGAATCTTTTAGTTATCCATACCCAGTCAAGCTTGGAATAACCGGAGGGCTTGAGGTGGAACTCGAGGTATTTGAGGCCTTGGGAAAGAGGGGCCGAATTTATGCCGAAGAGCTGGGCGATCCATGATATAGTATCCAAGTCCACGTCGTTGTGGTATAACATGGACTTAGACTTGTTGATGAAGAGTCCAAAAGCATTGTTGAAACGGTCAAGAATGACCTTAAAGCTGTTCCAAGAGGTTCGACAGAGCATAGCGAACAAAAGAACATCATCTACGAAGAGGTTATGGGATATATGTACCTGTCTGCAAATGTTGACCGCCTTGATTTGCCCCTCGGCCACAGCTCTGTTGATGTGTAGGCTCAGCGTATTCATGACAAGAATGAACAACAGAGGTGACAGAGGGCAGCCCTGTCGCAGGCCTCGCTGTGCCTGGAAGAAAGGGGTAGGGAGGCCATTGACAATGACAGCGTCGCTGACATTTGAGTAGCATGCCATGATCCATCGGATGTTCTGGGGACTTTATCCGATCTTGGCCAGCAAGCATTCTAAGAACCCCCAGTCGATGCAATCAAATGCCTTATGGAGGTCGATTTTCATGATTGCCGTAGCCTGTTGACGGGCATGGAGAGAAAAGAGGCATTCCTGAGTGTTTGCCACAGCGTCCAGGATGTTCCTATCGTGGAGGAAGGCGTATTGATCTTGTGACAAGAAGGAGGCCAGGTATCCCTTGATTCGTTCTGCAATGATCTTTGTAATGATCTTGAAAGTGATGTTGCATAAGGAGATCGCGCGGTAGTCCTTGAACGTTTCAGGATCAACGTTCTTTTGGATCAGAGCAATCAGCGTTGAGGAGGTGTGTGGATGAATGGAGCCAGAAAGTCTGGATTACTCAACCATGGAAAGGATGTCCGCGTTGAAGATGTCAAAAAAGTGGATAAAAAACTCGATGGTCCAGCCATCGGGACCTGGGCACTTGTCCTTTTGGAAGGACTTCATAATGCGGAGGAGCTCCTCTTCTGAGACTGGATTGGAAAGGACATCGTTTGCACTGTCGTCAAAAATGGTGGGCGCCAAGTCAATACCCCACAGGGGATCCTAAAAGTCAACATTTTGCCTGCGCGTGAATTGTTTCTGGAAGTGGGAGACAACCTCCTTGGATATGTCGAGCTGGGAGACAAAAATGTCGCCATTGTCATTCTTGATTTGCCAAATGGCGTTCTTGGTTCTGCGTGAGGTGGCATACTTGTGAAATTTTTTTGTATTTTGTCACCCTCGCGCAGCCAAGTTCCCCGACTTTTGAGTCGCCAGGAGGCCTCTTGCTTCTTGAGAATGATAGATCTCTTGCCCTCAAGAGAATGTGTGCGGTTCCTCATGCCGAAAGTGAGGGGAGAGTTGTCGGTCTCTCGCATGATGAGGTCGATTTCCTGTTGAATAAGGAGAAGAGCCGCCCGATCCCTATGTTTTTGCGCTACTTCCCATTTCTTGACAGTGTGTTTTAGCGCCTGTAGCTTTAGACAAAGAGGGAAGAACGGCTGAGCTGAAGAAACCCGTGACCATGTGGAAGAGATGAGCTCGTTGAAGGCAGGGTCTTGTAGATGAGTATAGTTAAATTTGAAGGGATATCCCTTTTTTGCGCCGCGGTCCAGCCAGGAGAGGACGATGGGGCGATGGTCTGATACCATAACATTTTCTATGGAGAGACTTGGCATGCCCAGAAAATCAATGACGCTGACGTGAGCTAGGACTCTGTCAATCCGCTTGGCAATGAAGTTGCGACCAGTCCTGCCGTTAGTCCATGTAGGCCGCATCTCGCGAGGAGCAATATCAATGATATTGTGATTGAGAAGTTCGAGCTTGAAAGATTCTGCAAAAGTGTTGAGGTGCCTACAGGGTCCCCAACATTCGTTAGAATTTAGAGTGAGGTTAAAATCACCTGCAATAATCAAGTGTTCAATTTCGAAGACAACAGAGGAGAAAAAATTAGACCAAAAAAGGGTCCTGTTTCTGTAGGGCGCATTTAAATTAAGAATGTTCAGAGGGAGGCCGATGCCTCTGACAGTGGCAGAAATGAAGATACCAGCAAAGCATTTGTAAGCCTTTGCATTGACACGGGAAGGGTCCCAGAGAGTCACGAGTCCACCAGAGAGACCATCGGCATCTGTGGCCACCATGTGCCAGGATGGAAGAAGCTTTCTGAAGTAGGTGAGGGAGGCCTCACAATTTCGCATGGTCTCCTGTATGAGGATGATACTTGGACGAGAGGAGCGGAAGAAGTCCCTGAGCGTTAGAAATTTGGGGTCAACGCCGAGGCCCCGAATGTTCAGTGAAATGATGAAGTTCATTTGGAGGGCTCGCCAGCCACATTTGCTCTAAGGGGCTGAGAAACAGAGAGGTCGTGAATGGGAACATCAATGAGAGAGAGATTCCAGACGCCATGTTCAGTGACAATGGTTCGGCCCCGGAAGTGTCTGCTGCCTCCACGGGTTTCTTTCTGACAGTGATGTTTTTGGCAGAGTCCGGGCTGATGAAGGGTAAGCCGGGAGCAGGGGGTTTATGAACGGTGAGGGGTTCGAGTTCGAGGGATTTACAGGAGAGGAAGATGTCGAGGTCGCTGTCTAGTTGGTTAATGGGGGAAGACGTGGGGGAGTTGGCGGGAGTAACGGAATCGCAGATGCCCTTTCCCTTGAGTTGAGAGAGAAGGGTCTTGTCAGGGGAGGGGGTGGAGGAGGTGATGGGGATAGGGGAAGTGTTGAATGAGAAATCTTGATGGATAGGGAAGGGGATGGAATAGCAGCAGGGTCAACGGTTCGGGAAGGGGGGCAGCGACGGGGGGAAAGGTGAGAGGGGGCGGGATGGGATGGGGGTCGTGAGAGGGGAAGATAGGGGGTGGGAGAGACGCAGAAATGGTACTCGGGTCAGGAAGGGAAGGGTCAGATGAGGAGGGGGGACCAGGGCGGCGAGGTCGGGAGTGCTTTAGGCGAGGGCAATTATTCAGCAGATGACCTGTGTGGTGACAGGCAGCACAGCGAAAGGGGATTCCCCAGTAATCAAGGCGATGTTGAATGTGGAGGTTTCGCCAATCAATATCCAGAAACTCGGGATATCCACCCCTGTAAGATTTCTCAATGAGAATCCAAGAGATTCTCTTGTCCTTTTCTCCAGTGCACTAGGGGTCCACATAGACGAAGCACCCAATCGCATTTCCAATCTCCTCCATAGTTTCCTGCGACCAGAATTCGAGGGGAAGATTTGGCAGCTTCACCCATATGAGGTTGTTGGTCGGAGTGTTACATAGGGGGTCAAAACCAAGGTACCATCGGTAGAGGGCGAGGAAACTGCGCTTGTGAACCCAGGGTTTTTTTAAGATGGCCTCGACGTCTCCAGCAGCAAGGAAGTGAAAACAGAACCATCCTTTCATCAGATTAGAGATGACTGGGGAGTATCCAATGACAGGTTTCCAGTGGGTTGCAAGCCACTGACGCATATCAGAGTCATTCATAATAGGGAAGTGCCAACGTCCGATGAGAGCAAGGTGTTGAAGGCTGTCGATGCGCTCGGATAGATTAATAGAGTCCAGTTTTAGAGCCGGGGGTGGGGCAGTGGTCTTGACAGGGTTGTGGGATTTGTGAGGGGGGTGCCGGGGAAGAGGACGGTCTGCAGTGGCACAGGATGGTTTGATGGCCACATCGTACAGAGTATCTTGACATTCCGCACCATTAGATCCATTCAGCCAGGCCTGTTCCGCATCTAATGTGGCATTAATAAGAGCCTCAGTGGCAGCTGAGTCAGAGCCACCCTCCATACGTGCCAAGAGCAGTCAAGAGTAAAAGAACCTGGAGAAAGAGATAAAGGCGGAAAAGACCCCGAGACTGCTGGGACAGAAAAAGGAAGGGTCGAGAAGGAATGTCAGGCGGAGAGCTGTCAGATACAGGATAGACAGTCTCGGGATGGGATAAGAAAGGAAAGAAGAGACGTCAGCAGGCCGCCATTATCCAAAAAGGCAGGGGAGAACGGCTAGAAATGGTAAATGTATGGCAGGTAACACGAAGAGGAGACAAGGACAGGTCCAGGCGAAAATTTGAAGGAAAAAGCCGGCGTCGGAAAATTGGAATCCGGCACAGTAGCAGTGGGAGGGCGACTAGATGGCAGGAGGAGAGAAGCATGAGAAACAGCAGCAATATAGCTGAAAGATGCACCACCAATTTCCGAGCTTGAATCTGATATCCTTACATGGTTTATAAATAGAAAAATGCGCCTTAAGGAGCTGAAACAAATCCATAGTTAAGAAAACAAAAGCATGGATTGTATAGTCCAGAGCAACCTAAAATCCTAAAAAACATATGTAAAGTCCAGAGCTGTGGCAGCTATGAACAGCCTAAAATCCTGAAGAAACATGATGATATCATATGAAAAACCAGCTTTGACAACAAGATAGAGGTTAGAACCAAAAAAGAAGAGTGAGATTAAGCTCAGGAGCGAGAGACGGACCTGAAGCCATGCGAGCAACCACTGTGTGCAGGAATGGAAGTCATGGGAGAGAGCAGCTGTGTAACGCTGTAGCTAATAGCTAAGTGAAGTAAAAGTAGAGAGGTAAGGGAGAGAGTCGCCCACAGGGGGGCGACAGGCGAGAGTGCCCGAAACAGTTCACCGGCGAGTCTTTGAGAATAAATAGTTGAAGCAAAGGACAAGAGGTGGTGTAGCAATAGACAGATGACAAACCTGGGTATCAGACAGGTTGATGAGCAAGGGACACCGACAAAGGATCGTAAAACAGCTGCCTCGGGGTGGCTAGACGTGAGGAAGTCGCTGGTTGGCCGCCATGGGAACGTGCTCACATCACAGTGGTCGCCTTAGTGGTTCGCCTCCGCCATGAAATCCTCAGAGTTTAATAACAGAGCAACACCTTCATTATCTCCCGAGACATTAAAGTCATCTTTTACAACAATATCTTCATCATCTCCCAGGACATTAAAGTCATCTTTTACAACAATATATTGAAATATATCAGAGAAATTTCAAATTGAGAGACATTTTCATTCAATTCTTGCTAAACTTTTACAATGCGAGGGAATGTTCTTCCTAAAGTACAAATTTCTTTTGTTTCAAATCCTCAATTTCCTTTGCCATCTGGGAAGATTAATATTTTAGTTTATAACTGTCTAATGCCAAAACATTATTTTCTCAATGTGCACTATATAGTTCCTTAGAATCTCTTAGATCATGTGAAAGAATTTTAAATTTATTTTTAAGTGAGTTTAATCTCTCAATCTCCATCCTCCAATAAACTCTTTGTAATTATATGTAACATTTTTGATATCAGTAATGAAGTAATTTAGTTTCATCACACGGTGATTTTTGTGGCCTTAACTTTATTCAAATTCCTTTCAATTTTCAACTAAGTATCAAGCTTTTTGGTCATAGTTGTTCACCACATATTGAATTAGTCTACAATAAACCATTTTACCTGTCTATCTATGTTAGGTTTCGGTCCACTTAAATATAGGTAATTTTGAGTTCATACAGTTCTAAAATTGCACTAAAGAAAACTCCATATTAAATTTCCTTCAAATCACTTGGTTAGCAACTCTTTGTTAAACCTCGAATCCCCCTTATGTTTCTCAATTTTTAATTTTCTTGTCTTGATAAAGATGATATTATTATTAATAATAACAATATACTAAAAATAATAAATTCTTATTTTGATCTAAAATAATATTAATAATAAAATAATAATAATAATAATAATATCCCTTCTATAGTAATAAGATAGTTAATCTGTCTAACTTTTCTTTTGACCCTCGAGCCTATAGTCTTCTAGAGAAAGGATTAATTTTTTCCCTTGCTCCTAGAAAAATCCATGTAGAAGAGATTATTTGTGACATTAAATTTGGGATTATGGGATTAGGGACTTACCTAAAAATACTAAAGATATCATTACACAAGATTGTGTTATTGTCCTTGGAGAAGTAAAGCCCCCTAAGAAAAACATTAGCAAGCAAGAGTTTGATGCCCTAAAATCTTTGAACAAGAATCAGGGCATCGTTTTTCTCAACGTTGTAATAGTGGGAGTTATATGAAGCTCAATACGAATCCATTAAAGAGGATCTCCAGAACAATTACTTTAGCTATAAAATCCAGTAGAGATATTGGTGCCTTTAGCCATGAACTCATTGAGAGTAACACTATCATTCCTAAGATCTATGGGCTTCCAAAGATCCATAAGGAGGGGGATCCCCTGAGACCCATTGTCAACACTATAGAAGGGCCAACCTATCTTCTTGCAAAATATTTAGACCAAAAGCTAAAACCACTTGTTGGCCTTACAAAGTCCTTTGTCAAAGACTCTTAATCGTTTGTCAATGAGTAAAAGGGCATAAAGTTTGATCTTGGAGACATTCTTGTTAGTTTCGAAGTGGTCACCCTTTACACTAATATCCCTACTAACGAGGCCATTCAGTGGATTCAAATACTGCTAAATTAGTTGAAATATGTCTTACTTATACTTTCTTCTACTTTGAAGGCAAATTTTACGAATAAACATGAGGTGTTGCCATGGGTTCCCCCTTGTCCCCTATAGTAGTTAATCTATTTATGGAGGACTTTGAATCTAAGGCTTTGGCCTCAGCTCAATTCAAACCAAAGCTATGGAAAAAATTTGTGGATGACACGTGCGCCATTTGGCCTCATGGTTGGGAAAAATTAGATCTCTTTTTCCAACATCTTAACAATAAATCTAACTCCATAAAGTTTGCTATGGAATATGAAGTTTATGGTAGCCTTCCTTTCCTTGATGTTCTTATTTCGAAGAAGGATGATGTTTCATTCTCACACCAGGTATTTTGGAAGAAAACTCACACTGAACAGTTTCTTCATGCCAAGTCCCATCATTTCCCTGCTCAAAAGCTGGGTGTTCTCAACACTTTAGCTAATCGTGCACTGAGAATTTCTGACGAAAACCACCTTACTAATGAGAAAACAAACCTCCTTGATGTTTTCAACAATAATGGATATAGTAGGCACCAAGGTCTTAAAGATTTCCTTAAATCTAGCAAAGGTCCTATGATTAAAAAAGACCCCAACGATCGGATTTCTGGGGTGCATCTTCCTTTTATCCAAGGGAACAAAAGATAGGATTGCAAGTATCCTGAAGAAACATGAGGTTCCCTCAACCTTTAAGCCCCTAAACACCATTTGAACCTGGTTAAATTCTGTAAAAGACCCAGTGGACCCCAAGGATATGAAAGGTGTTTATATTATCCCATGTTCTTGTGGAACACCCTACATCGGTGAAATTAAATGCTTAATAAATCAAAGGATTCATGAGCACGCAACCGACATCAAACATGGGAGGACCCACTCCTCAACTTTGGCAGAACATGTGGAAAAAACAAAACATCAAATCTGCATTGAAGAGGCCATTCATTGCATGGATTAATCATTTTCATCATCGAAAGTTTAGGGAGGCCATGAAGATTGAAAGAAGACCAGGTTCATTTAAAGAAGTATGATCGCTGAAAAATTAGTAGTTGTTGGATCCCTTGCCCTTTCCTCTTAGCATTTTTATTTCATTTTCATTGATTCATTCATTTATTTATGTAGTATGTTTTTTATTCTATTATTTTTATTTTTATTTATTTATTTTTATATAGATTTGATTTATTCTTATGAACTTGAATTTTTAATTTCCTTTTTTTTCTTTTTGTCTCCTCTAGGTAGACTAGTTGTTATTTTTAATTTATCTTGTTTCTTCCCTTTGGTGAGTTGTTAATTCCCATCCTCATTTTTTCCCTGATTCTTTGTTAGTTACTTTGACCTTGTTTGGTTACTCCTATTTTTTTTTGGTTATATTATATTTTTTTTTATTATTTTTTTGTATTTTTTTTTTTTTTTTTTTTTTTTTTTTTTTTTTTTTTTTTTTTTTTTTTTAATTTTTGATTTAATTTATTAATATCCCTTGTTAATAGATATTTTAGTCAATTTTAACCATTACATTCTATCTATTGAATTAATGTTTCTTCTTCACCTTTCTCTATTTAATTTTAATTTTATGATATAATTTATTAAAATATTACTTATTAATTAATATTTTGTTCAATGAAAATTAACCATTACATTCTAACTGTTGGAATGAACTGTCTCTTCCTCATGCTCTCTCTATTTCATCTGATGCCATGATTTGATTCTTCACCTTGTCTTGATGATGAACCACACTGGATAGTTCGAAACACGTCGACAAATTAATTTTAATGTGATTATCACGGAAAAATTTCTCATAAATATATTTTCTTTTGCCGCATTGAAGATGAATGTGAAATTCCGGCTTGGTTATCTTGGCTTTTAGATGTCGATGGAAAATCTTCCCAACTAAAAGCAAGCTTGTTTGATGTTGCTTCCTCTGCACTCTGAATTGATATTTCTACTTCATCCTCTTCCCATGTTCTTTGTCTATTCCTAAGTTTCTGATCCTCTATATTTTAAAAGTAATTTGAAAACTTTGTGCATGAGTTATTTTTAATATTTTTTCTTGTGGTTGAGGGGTTGATAAAACTTTATTGCCTTTGAAATTTTCTCTATACTTTGACTTTGCACAAGCTCTCAAATTTCTTTATTGGCCATCTTCTCTATATCTAGTTTTAGTACAAGTACACATGGAGAAGATCTTTGCTTGGTTCTTTTGTTTGATATGATCTTGTGAGGATCATATGACTTGAATTCCCCTAGGGAAAGTTCATCTATTTCAACTTCACTTCAACATCCTAGAAAGTATCCCTAGTGTTAACAATGAATGGACTTACTTATTTCTTTAACTTAAACATGGCTTGATGTTTCTTGGAAATGAAATGTAGCTAATTTGAACTCAAGCTTTGTCTAATGTATTGAATAGAAAAAATATTCATAGGAAGAAAAACTGGTAGCCGATAAGGAGGTAGCTCACAACCACATATTTTTACGTATACTTATTAAATAAGAACCAATTCCCAAATCTGATATCAAATCTTAGTTGCAAATTTTATTTATTTATGGAAAAAATTCTTGGAGGAGATCCTTCATACATTACTGAACAACCAACTAACAAAGTTGTTGATGAACTAAAAAAGTATTGTATTTTGTAACTGTTTTCTAACAATGGAAGTCCAATGAATCACAAGGTTTTTCTCTACATTCTCATAGTGAAGTTGTAGGTGTATATCTGAAAATTTTACAACTTGAAAATAAAAAAAGCATGTAGACTAAGTAAGATTGGTATCTAAAATATGTAGTGTGGTTGTACTGAGAATTGAAAATTTATAGTATTAGATACATATTGACTAAAATGAAACCCGACAAAGGATTTTATGATTGAAGAGAGGAAAGATAAGTAACCCAAAACTATTTCATCAAGAATTTGGTCATAATCATATCCTAACAAATAACAAACCATCGACACCACATTTTTTGGTAACTCAAGGAATATGTTGGTAGTTTACGACAAAGTGGTTTTAGGTATTTGGGAGTCCAAAGGTAAAAATGACTGCAATAATGTTCTTCATTCTTATGTGGTTAATTCTTGGTAATTAAGGCTCATAATCTTTCATTGAGCGGTTGCTTTTTAATAGACATAACTATTAGGATAATTTCTTGATTTGTCTAAGGGTTTATGAAAAACAAAATTAATCCATTTAAGGAAATGACAACTTTCTTGCTAGGGATATAATTCTTAGCACACTAGGTTACAAATTTTGGGAAGTGAAAGGTTTGGGGAATGGTGAATCTAGCCAAATAAGGCTCCCAAACCAATGAGATATCTTGAAGTATTTTGGACTATTGGAAGGATTTCTCTCTCAATTAAAAAAGGTCAAATTCATAGTGGGTATTGAAAACATCTCCTTCTTTGTTATTTGTGCTCCACTCTTCAAAATTTACAGGTCAGTTACACTTGATAGACCTAGGATTTTATTTTTTATTTTTCATGTTGGAATAAACTAGAACAAAGAATTGAAAATGCCAATTTTATTACCTATCAATTTATTTCTAGACACATGGCACCTTCTAATTTGATAGATACGCATGAAAGTTATTTTCCCTTTTTACATTGCCAAGATGTGCTGACATCATGTTCACATGGATCCATGTGGACTAATGCTTTTTCGCCACATATTTTAGAATCTTGATAACATGTCCCATAGCGGAGTCCATTTCTTCATTTTTTTGTCACATTGATTTATGAAAGCAGTTTTCGGGGGGCAGGGTAGTGAGGTAGATTTAGTATATTAGGGAGGGGGCCTTGAAATAGATATACACTTGCCACCTACCCTTAGCATTATACCAACCAAGAATAATTCAGACCCACACCCCACATATTTGTTAAGAATCATGTAGCTTTTTTTTTTTTTTTTTTGGGGGGGGGGGGGGGGATCTTTTACCATTGATATGCCTCGGTGGATTGCACTCACCAAAGAAGTATTCCTTTTATTCTATCACGAAAAGTACAAAACCCACTGAAATTTAGAATTTCACTATTTTTGTTTAATATATGACAAACTCCTAAACATAATAAATTTCTCAAATAAAATTTGTGCACACTAAAAGGCTAAAAAAGAGATTTGAGCTACAACATTAGATCCATTTGGGAATAATGTCTCCTTGTGGGGCACTAAGAACCACATACCACTGCCTTCACCTCGGGATATGGAGTCATAGATTGCAACCAAGGAACTAATGCAAATACCAATGTAAATCCAATTTATATCAGTGTACACAATGAAAATGTGCACTATAAAACTTCTCAGAATTGAATGAAATGTTTTAAATACTATCCATACTCATGTAGTACTAGTATTTCATCATCCAAGTATTGAATAATGAAAGTATTGTTTCCATTTACTTCTACAATCCTAAATGGACCAAAACATAGACTATCAAATTTTCCATATTTTCCTTTATCCTCTTTTCAAACATCTCACCCTACCACTAGATATCTAGGCTTAAAATCTCTTTCCATGTATCTCCTATCAAATATTTTCTTCACGTTATCCTGATATTGCTATAATTTTTCCTTCACTTGTTCTATGTTTTGTTGCAATTCCAGACTTGATTTATTCTTCTTGTAAATAATTAGGTTCCTCATATGAATCCTGTAAACAATTCATTATAGGAAAAGCAAGTTGGCTAGAAAAACAACATCTACTCCATACATCACCTGAAATGGATATTTACTCATTGATCTCTTTATTGATATTTTGTTTTCCTATACTACATATTTAAGATATGCATCTGATTCCTTTTATTATTTGGAAAAACTTTCTTAATCATTTTGATTAGACTTTTGTTTAGATTCAATTGACTTGTTACTTGAATGAGTAAGAATGCTATTATACTTCTAACAAAAATCTACCATATTCATTAATTTGAAAACCTTTGCATTATATGTGATTATATTTTTTGGGCAACCAAACCTGGATAAGACATTTTCTTCCAAAAATTTAGTAACCACTATATCTATTGCAACCCTCATAGGAATTTCCTCCACCCACTTTTGTGAAATATTTTGTAGCTGTAAGTATACATTTATGTTGACTTCTAGATGTAGGATGTAGCCATCCTATAAAATCAAGCCTCCATTATATGAAGGGTGCTTCAACGAAAAATGGAATCAATGGAAAAGGAGGAAGCTTTTGTTTACCCGCAAGCACTTGACATTGTATACATGTTCAAGCTTTTTCATTAACTTCAAAAAATAACATTGGCCAAGAAATAATTGGCTTTTTCATTGACATTGCTCTAGGTATTTTGTGGGTTGTTGCTCTCCATGCATAATGTCCCCTATATACTCCTTTATGAAATTCATCAATAATCCCATTTGTTTCTCATCTAGACAAACATAGAAATAACAAATCCAATGGATCTTTTCCAATATAAATATTCATTCAAATTACAATATTTCGTGCCTTGAAGTTTAATAGATCTCATTTTGGCCTTGTCTAATACTGGTGGACATTTTAATTTTTGCAAGTAGAATATAATGTTCTTATACCACATTGACGAAGATAATTCTTCTCTCACCCTCATGAAAGGTTTTCATGGATTCTTTCTATTGGGTTCTTCTAACGAAGGTTCTTATGGATTCTTCTCAATGAGATTATCCATAAAAGAATTTGAAAGTTGCATGATAGTATATACACCCAATATTCTACAATTTGATTGTGTTCTTGTACCACATTGATGAAGATAATTCTTCTCTCACCCTCATGAAAGGTTTCATGGGTTCTTTCTATTGGGTTCTTCTAACGAAGGTTCTTGTGGATTCTTCTCAATGAGATTATCCATAAAAGAATTTGAAAGTTGCATGATAGTATATACACCCAATATTCTACAATTTGATTGTGTCAATATTTTAGCAAGTCCTTGTCCTCTAGTCAATTTGGTAGGTTTGACATCCATTTCAAACTCTTGAATTTTTTCATTCCACTTACCTCTTTTACCATCACTATCTAATTGAATTAAAATACTCTTAACTATACTAACATATGGACTTATTTTTGTATGTAGAACATGACGAGCTTTCTAAATAGGTAAAGCATAAGGCCCATCTAACCACACGTAGGAACATAAAGGCTACATTATACCTTCCTTTTTTCACTTAATAACACTTTCCTATCTTAATGAGTTCTTAGGAGTGTCAAGGATATTTTTCACACTTTATGTTCCTAACATGACTATTGTGCAAAATATTAAAGGGATTTTGCATATAATTCAAGGAGATCCATCCATAGATATTTGTGGGGCCTACTCCCTGCTACATAATACTTCCAACTTAGTTGCATGAGGATAATAAATGCTCCTTCTCGCTGCTACATGGTGACCAAGGAAACATGATCTAGCCTTCAAGGGATTTTGGAGTGAAAGTAGTCATCCCCTTAAGGAGGTTAACCCCTACCCATTTTTTATAAATAGAGAGCTCAGATAGCCCAATGGCATAAGTAGGAGCAACATAATAACAACGTAGACCATTAGGATAAGTTTAGAGTTCAAGTTTTGCAACTTTTTCCATGTACAAGAAATTCTCTAGTTAATGGAAGTACTATTTGATTTCATTTCTTAGTTTGGACTTTTCTTAGGAGTTATGAGCTTCATTGGGTTAGGGCCCACCCCAGGTGCTCAATATTCCTCTCATACCATTATTGTTTATGCATTTATTTATCTTTACAACTTATATATGAACATTACTTTTATGCATGGTTTTAGATTATTCATGAACAATCGTTCCTTACAAATTATCTGAGGATTAGATGATACTATTGGTATTATTTACATTTTTCAAATAACATTCTTTTTTTATGCATTTAGTTCACTTTATTTGTTGTCCATCTTTCACTGTTTAAATTTATCTACGCAGTGCCTTGTTTTGCAGCTATAGGAAACCCTATAACCTTGTATCTTGTTGAATGAACCCTTCCACAACTGATGTGATGACTTGGACATGTGTGCCTTATCATTTTTCCTTAACTTCTTTTGTTAGAAATCAATTTACAGAGCAATGAAACACACAAAATTTTGTTCAAACACAAATACATAAACACATAAAACAAGAGAGACACAAATATACGTGGTTCACCCAATTTGAGCTACGTCCACGGAGAAACAACCAGCCCTTCCTTTTATATTATCCAACAAAATGAACAGATATAACCTACAATAGATCTAATGTAATTTCCTCTTCGTTCTCACACATCCTCCTCTCTCTCTCTAGCTCAGAATAATCATACACAATCGCAATACAATTCCCTCATATAAACCGAGAGTTGCCTTCTATGGCCAAAAAACCCTAAATTAACATAACTTCTACCGTCATGTCATCCACCTAATGAACGACCCGAATTGACTACGAAATTACAATATTTTACAAGGAAAATTTTCATCTTTTTTTAGCTTTAGGGGCGCTGCCCCTGAAACCCCACTCGGGGATGGGGGAGCGATGTCGATTAAACAGGTGGCATTTCTGACCTGTTAGGAACAAGGATCCAATGCGATTGACACAAAAACCTTTGAACAATCTGGAAGATAATCAGGCTCCACACCCAACAATCTCCCACTTGGAGACTGAGTATAACAACTCCACAACTACTTCACTTGTTGGAAAATGTTTCCACTTTGGACCTGGTTGTTTTTCATCTTCATCATCATACTTGAAGGCCAATTGAAACTGAGAAGATCTCATTTTATCCCTGGTTACAACTTTTGTTAACATATCTGCAAGATTCTGGATAGTGTGTATCTTTTCCAGCTTCAATTGTCCATCACCCAACACTAACTATATGAAATGGTACTCGAGTTGTATATGTTTATTCTTGGAATGAAATGTTGAGTTATTTGTAAGATGAATGGCACTCTAGTTGTCACAATATAACTTGCCCATCTCTTATTTATTGCCTAACTCATCCATAAATATTTGTAACCAAATTGTTTCTTTACCACCCTCTGTAGCAACAACATACTCTACTTTCTTTGTTGAAATTGCAACAATGTTTTGTAACTTTGAAACCTAACTAACATTTGTTCCACCTACAATAAACGCATACCCTGTGGTGCTCCTTCTGTTATATCTATCACCTACCATATTTGCATCAACATATCTCTATAGAGAAATGTTTGAACCACCAAAGCATAATGCTTGATTTGTGGTACCTCTCAAATACCTAAAAATCCACTTCACTGCCATCCAATGCTTTTTTCCTAGATTGTTCATATACCTGCTTACAACTCCCACTGCATGTGCAATATCAGGCTTTGTGCAAACCATTACATACATTAAGCTTGCAACTTCTGATGCATATGGAACTTTACACATAATCCATCTCTTACTGAGTCTTGGGACACATCTCCTTACTTATTTTGAAACGACTAGCCAAAGGTGTACTAACTAGTTTTGCATTTTGCATATTAAATCTTTCTAACACATTTTCTATGTACTCATTTTGAGACAATGTTAATTTGTGATTTCTGTCTCTAGTTATTCTCATGCCAAGGATTTGTTTTGCAACACCCAAATCCTTCATTGCAAATGAATTTGCCAATTTTCTCTTGAGCACATTTATTTCTTGCATGTTAGACCTTGCAACAATCATGTCTTCTACATAAAACAACAATATAATATAACTGCCATCATTTTGTTTTTTAATATAAACACAATGGTCAAAGTGACATCTATTATAACCTTATTCGAACGTAAGCCAGTCAAATTTTAGATACCACTGCCTTGGAGCCTATTTTAAGCCATACAATCTCTTCTTCAATTTGCACACTAATTTCTCCTTTCCCTTGACCTCATACCCTTGTTGCTGTTGCAAATATATTTATTCCTTCAAATCCCCATGGAGAAAGCTTGTCTTTACATCTATTTGCTAAACATGAAAATATTTTGTTGCCACTAGACTTAAAACAGTTCTGATTGAAGTCATTTTAACAAGAAGAGATTTTTTTTTTATCAAAGTTTATACCTTTCTTTTGTGCAAACCCCTTCACCACAAGTCTAGCCTTCTACCTATGTTTTCCTCCATCTTATTCCTTCAACCTGTAAACCCATTTATTCTGCAATGTTGTTTTACCTACAGGGAACATGACTAAGTCAAAAGTCTGGTTATGTATCAAGGAGTCCATCTCTTCTTCCATGGTGTGCTCCCACTTCTTCTTGATTTCTATCTACATTGCTTTTTCATATCTTTCTAGTTCACCAAAATCAGTCAATGATACATAATATAATGAAGGAGAGTATCGTTCAAGGGATCTACTTATCCTGGTAGATATTCTAACACCACTTTCAGGTGTTTGAGGTGCTTGTTGCTATTGTGGTTATTGTTGTTGTTGTGGCTACCGATCATTATGATTTCCAGGCACCTTTGCTTTTTCTGTGATTTCATCAAACACTACATATTCTTTGTTTTCCTTTCTTATTTCTTTTCCCGCATCTGATCCTTATATAAGACCTTTTAATTGAATATGACATCTCTTCTCCTAATGATATTGTGATTTTCATAATCATATAAGCGATAACCAAAATCAACAACGCAATATCCAATAAAGGTACATTTCTTTGATCTTTCCTCAAGCTTTGTTCTATTTTCTTTATTAATGTGGACAAAGGCTTCACAATCGAAAGTCTTATCAAAGGGAAAGTCATGTGTATATGTGATTTCCTCTTATAGAAGCCGCGTACATGCAGAAACAAGTTCATAATTCAGTTTCTAATGGTGAAATCACTTAATTTTTCCATGATGGTGATCGTTTGGAGAGAGAGAACACACTGATGTGGATAATGAAGTCTTGAAAGACCAAGAATCATTGGGTGGATTAAAAAATTGTGGTTTTCTCTACTTCATCGTGATGCCAAATATGAGAGCTCAAACTTGATTATTGAAAATGTTGATTAATTATTGGGACCTAGAGTAGGAGAAATTTTTCATAGACTCAATGACTTTGTAAATTGAAGTGGAAGACATCTATGTCATTATAGGTCTCTCTAGATGGGGAGAAGAAATCAATTTGAAAGGCAAGGCCAATAGATGCCTTAACATTGATGATTATATTACTGTGTACTGTGTACTGTTCACCAAACACTAACAAAGTTGGGCCACAAGTCTCGATTAAAGAAATAAAAAACCTGCCTATCAAGATCATACTTTTCACTACTACTAGGATATCAAGTTCAACTTATTTACATTAAACCTCATGACCAACTATATTTCTAGCAATGGAATGCTTGAAATGAGTAGTGTATGGTTGGTGTACATCGCTCCTGACAAAATGAAGAAGCAACACACATAAGTCAGACAAGGGAAGGCAAAGAACTTGGTTATGGTACCATTCTTTGATCATTTGTATGTGAGTAGATTCATGCACTACGGCCCAGGGTAACATCTTCCATCGACAATCCTAGAGATCCAAAGATGGCTAGATGGTCATAATTGATAAGGAGACTTGGCGGAGGTAAAATCATCTAGGCGATCTTTGATGATGAGTTCTTCTAGTAGTGGGAGCAACAAGTCGTGGCCATAGAGGATTACCCTTATGCAGGACTAGACTTCCGAGAGGACACAACATTAGTACTTCCCAAGGGCGATGCATGGGGTAACATTGGTAAGTTTTAATTTTTTAACATATTTGTTTTTTTTTCTTTTGTTTTTAAGGATAATCTCAAGAAATTTAAAGTCTTTTTTCTATGAAACAAAAATACTAACAAGATTAAATGATCATGATGCAGATGTGGGACCAATGAGAACTAAGGGTATACCAAGGCATAGATGTCACGATAGAGATGCAGAAAGAGCAACATCTTAGTCCGAGAGGGTCCTCCAAGTAGTATAGTGGGAGAGTTTAACTCGCTAGGTTCTAATGGAAGCAGTAGAGGATCTTCCCAAGGCTATATAGAGATGAGTGGTTGGAGTACCACGAGAGTGGGTGCAACTCTTCTAACGAGTGGCGAATGTCATCATCTTCTACCAAGATGTTCATCCAGGGCAGGGCCCTCAAATTTAGATTTTAGATATACTAATATTTTTTGATATAGACATGATTGAGCCCGAGCCCTACTTTTGCAAGACATTTGTCCACATTTTGTAATATTTTGACACTTATCTATCTATATATACAGGTATTTCGAGATGAATTGATCATATGTACAAATGATTATTTCATATTTTTGATTTAATGTGATAAATGGTTGATATGCCAATCCAATGCTTGGTTAGCTATAGAATCAACAAGTGCATTATTTGATCGTGGAATGTGAATGAAAGTAATAAAATTAAAGGATCTTTGTAATAATCTCACTCTTAGAAATTGATGATGTAATGAAGGATCCCTCACACGATAAATATTATTTAACTGAGACAAAACCAATTCTGAGTCCAGGTACACTATTAATGATTCAATACCATAGGATATTGCTTCAAAAAGTAAATTAATAACGACAATGTAAATTAATATTATTAGAAGTAGGACCAATACATATGCCTCTTGCGAGCAATAACTGACCAGATGGATAATGTATCACCCAAGCGATAGAAGCTAAATTATAGGTGTGTCTACTTGCATCGTCTGCAAATCCTAAGTACACTGACTCACCCATCGAAACTTGCCAAAGTAGATCGAAAACACCACCATCACCACAACACTCATAGACAAAAACTAAAACTATGTACAATATTTACAAAACAAAGAAAATGCTTAGGCAAGAGCCTAAGCATAATACTTCTTGAGATAAAGCTCATTTTTGGGCTTCGACAACACATTCCCTTCAAAATCAACCAACTCATAAGCACCCTTCTTTAAGACCTTTTTAACAATGAAAGGACCGTACCACATAGGTTTGAATTTTCTTGCCCCAAGGTGTCTTTATCTTGGTCATAGACCAAGACAAGGTCACATTCAGAGAAAACCCTCGGTCGCACAGACTTATCATATTGAGCTTTGACTCTTTTCTTATTTGCCTCATTCATTGTGGCAACATCTCGACGTTGTTCATCAAGATGTTCGAAATGAACAAGGCACTCTTCTAGACTTGAAGTGTATGGAAGAAGTTGGACTATTGACTTAAGAGATGGAATTTCACATTCTATAGGAAAGATCAATTCCAAACCATAAAATAACTGAAAAGGAGTGAACCCCATGGTAGTCTTAATAGACATTTGATATGCCCATAACGCAAGATAAATCATGATGTGTCAATGGGACTTAGCTTGATTAATCATCCTTTGCAGGATAATCTTAAGGGATTTATTAACAACTTCAACTTGTCCATTAGCTTGAGGATAATAAGGAGACGAATGCTCCTACTGAAATCCCAGTTTCAAAGCCAACTCAGACACCATCTTATTTTGAAAGTGACTGTCATGGTCAATGAAAATCTCATTAGGGATACCTAAACGTAAGATGACTTGATTAAAAAGGAAAGAAATTTATTTCTCACTATTGTTATTAAAAGTGGGCATAGCTGCGACCCACTTCGTAAAATAGTCTACTGCTACGATAATGTACGTGTGTCCCTTAGCCGAATATGGGTTACAAGTTGTAAAATCAATTCCCCACTTAGTAAATGGACCGATAGTGATGACAGGAAAAAGAGGAGTTGAATGAACACACATTTTTCGAGTATATATTTGACAAGGATGACATTTTTTGGCCGCTTCAATACAATCTTTGAAAATCGAAGGCCAAAAACACCTTGCACACAAGATCTTCTGAGTTGTTGCAAGCCTAGACAAATGATATCCACAAGCCCCAGTGTGGCAGTCATTTAAAAATGACTCTGCTTCTTCTAAGGTCAAACAACGTCTAAGGATTGAATAAACCCCGTGACGATATAAAGTGTCACCAATGATCAGATCACTCTTAGAAATATGACATAATTTTTGGCGTTCGTCCTTAGAAAAAGGCTGAGGAAACTTCAAAGTCTGAGGATATACAATGATGTCTCCATAAATCTTCTAAGTTGATCCAGAAATGATTCTTCATAAGTAACATCTCCCTCACAAGGAAATTCTGAAATTAATTTTGTGAAAACCAAAGACTTCTTTGATTTGCCTGACATGAACTCTATATCAAACTCTTGTAAAATAACAATCCATTTATTGTATTTTCCCCCAATCACTCACCTACTTACGACAAATTGAAATGGATTGGCATCAACTACTACAAAGGTTTTTCTCAGCAAAATGTAATGACGGAGTCGCTGAACAACATGAAATATTGCTAAAGCCAATTTCTCAATGTGGGAATACCAGAGTTCAATACCAACTAAACCACGACTTAGATAATAAATCACATGTTCTCTAAGGGCATCATCTTCTTAAAATAGAACCATACCTATGGTTGATTCTGCTGTCGTGAGGTACAAAAGGAAATCTCTTCTAATCAGGTGGACTCAAAAGGGGATTAGAGGTCAATGAATTTTTCCCAAAAAAATGGAACCCCTTTCTTAAGTAAATACATAAAACCTTTTGTGATCTCATGGTAGTTCATGATAAACCTCCTTAAAAAATTGGTTTTTCCTTAGAGACTTTGAAGTTGACGAACACTAGATGGGGGAGGAAACTGAAGTATTGCCTCAACCTTGAAAGGATCAACTCGAATCCCTTCATTAGAAACGATGAATCCCAACAAATGACCAAATGTAACAATGAAAACACACTTATTAGGGTTCACCAAGATTTTATAATAACGCCATATTTAAAAAATTAGACAAAGATGCGTTGGATGTTCCATTCTCTTATGAGAGAGTGCAACAAAATCATACAAATATGCTTCGATTATATGCTTGATGTCGTGGAAAGCATATGACACAACCCGTTGAAAGGTAGCTCCAGCATTTTTAAGGCCAAAAGGGATTTTCCTATATGGAAATGTACCCCAGGGGCAAATAAATGTCATCTTATGTTGATCTTCAAGACGAATTGTTATTTGATCATACCGAGAAAATCTATCCATGAAGGAAAAAAATTTCATTTCTAGCACACTTATCAATAATCTGATCTACAAATGGAGGGGGGAAATTGTCTTTTGAACAGGATTTATTTAAATCCCTTAAATTGATGCATACACAAATTGTTCCTTGTATTTACAAATTAGGGGAATTTTGAGATCTAAAATGGGCCTCTTAAGGAAATTCTAAAATAATAGTGGAAATAATCAGATAAGATTAGATTACATCATTAAATTTTAGAGGGAAAAAAGGAAAAACTATTTTTTCAACTTATCTCCCTATAGGTTTACTCAAATTTCGAGCGGAAACACTCGTTGGATGCAAAATTTGATTCCTCATTCAAGGAGAACCCATGTTGCATAGTTTCAATGGACCCTGATACACGAAAAATGAGAAATACATTCAAAATGTGATTGCAATCACACTTTTCATTTATTTCTCATATTTTGTGCAGCAAGGTCCATCGCAAGTATGCAACATGGGTACTCCTTGGATGAGAAATTAAATTTTGCATCCAACAAGTTTTCTCGTTCGAAATTTGAGTAAAACCTCAGGGAAATAAATTGAAAATATGTGTTGAAAAAATAATTTTATTATTTTTATTATTTTTACTTTTTACTCCAAAAATGGTGAATCATCCCCCATGGTTGAAATCATCATCTTGAATCCTATTGGTTCTTATAAATTTTATTTTGGTTGTACATTTTTCTTAGGAGGTCCATTTTAGACCTAAAAATTCCCCTAGTGGTCCATAGGGATTGATTCAAAACCCATTTAGTAAGAGGAACATGGTAGACGAAACTTTATTTAAGCAATTTCTCTACTTTTGCCTTAATAGCCACAACTTTCCTAGGGTTGACCAGACAAAGATTTTGACACACATGTTTTGTGTTTTCGTAAGTCTTGATCTCATGCTAAACTATACTAGGATCAATCCCAGGAATTTTCTCATAAAACCAAACAAATACATTTCTAAACTCTTTAAAGAGATCGGTGTAATTTTAATCTCTTCAGGGGAACAATATTCTCTGATGAAAATATTTTCAATAGATCCTTGGAAATTTTCACCAAAATAGTTTTTGAAATGTTAGTCATATTATCTTGGGCAAAGATATGTTTTGTAGCGAAATGGTTTAAAATTTTGCGGACACTTCCATGAGAAAGAGGAATAGAAAAACTTGATTCGACTTTATGCAAGTCATGGGGAAAATATGATCAATGATGCAAATCATCCCACGGTCTCTCTATGCTAGTCATTGCTTCTAGAATTTCCTCATCAGATGGTAAAATTATATCAAGGCAATCCATAGCCAAAGTGGAATTAATTGTCGAGACTGGCGCCACATCATCATCCACATTCTCGGATGAAACAAGGATGGGATCAAAATCTACAGAATTAACAATGGATTGATATGCAATTTTTGTTGCAGATATAGGATAAGACATTCCAACCACTTTCCCTTCTTCTTGTGTGGCTGTAGGAGGGTGCAAGGTCCAAGGATCCAAAAATTAATGAGTTCTAAAAGAAGACTGTTGAGGGACCACTGTAGAGGATTAGATGGCATTGATGTAAGCAACGGGAGGTGGAAGATGAAAAGTTCCCATCAATGAGGAATACATTCCAACTCCTAAATTCTCAATAGATTGCTTGGTATTCTTCACCAAAGGGATAGTGGAGTCAAAAAACACGTTTAGGTCATTAGGAGAATAGGCTAACTGATCTATCGTAACAATTCTCCTTTCATAAGGAAAACATAGGATGTAAAACAAAGATGAGACTATAGCATCCATCACATAAATCTAGTTCCGACCCAAAAAATGATTATAATCAAGATTAACATTGGTTGTCTCTACTTCCATTTTAACAACTTTTCCCCCTACCAAAATATGGAAGGCAGGCATAATCCCATGAGTCCTATGAGAATGACCATCGAATGCGGTTAAATGAGTAGGAGAGAGAACAACTTCAGGGGACCCGATAACTTAATAACATGACATAGGCATGACACATGGAAGCCCCTTCATAAACTAAGATTCGAAAGATGGTCTTCCTACTATACGTAGATTTGCTTTAAAAATTCATATGATGAGGGAGTCTCTTTTTAACATTTGGCATATCAAACGTAATCATCAGATTTTTTTGGGTCCACTGCTCCTATCGCAGTGAGCAAAGCACTCCTTTTTTCAGGACACAACTAGAGTACCTCTAACACTAACATAGCACAGGGGCTCTGAGCTAAATATTTAACAACAGAATATTTCTAAGAAAACCTAGCATTTGGATTATAAGTGTTGAGGAGCCTTTCGACATCTAAGGTATGGATTCAACTACAGGCCTCTCTATATGAAGAGGTTATTGAGTACCAGAAGCAGTTTTAGCCTTAGAAGACTCTAGCTATCCATAATCATGATCTCTAGTTGAAATTTCAAAATGAGTCTAAACCATATACACATTCGATGCAGATTCCCCTTCCTGGCTCCCCCCTGTAGGGGCTCTAGTATTAACATTCGCACCAACAAGTAATTGCTGCGCTTGGGGAAAAGGGTTAGTAAGAACAACATGGGAACTAGAAGAACCTTGTTGGGCTAACAAGCATGTAGCATCGTGAATCTTGGGGCAAATATGAGTAAGATGATCTCCATTGCATAATTTGCATGGGAATTTAACCTTTTTTTAAGACTCCTTGCCTTCACCAATGTCTCCACTAGGTTTATTCACATTCCCCTTCCCTCCCTTATCTTTCTTTTTCTCCAGCCCTTCTTCTTCCCATCATATTGTTGATTTGCTTTGGGATTTAAGGAATGAACAACATTAGCTACCAAAGGTTGAGAAGGAGGAGACATTGACAATGTAGTCTGCGTCGACGAAACATATTGTAATGACAACTGTTGTAATTGGTTTAACAAACTAGTTGTATTAGTATCAATCGATCCTACAACTCTGTCGACATGGGGGCCAGGTTTTGGTTTGGAGAGATCAATTTTAAATATGGGAGCATCAAGCAAGATCTTATAGAGGAATCCAAACTAGGAATAAATAAGCTTTAATTGTTGGTTTCGAAAGATAGTTTGTTGTTCTGTGAACACTCCTAAAAGTGACACATCCTTAGATATCTCAGGCTGTAATGATTTAAAAAACCACTCGAGAAGAAATTCATCAGGAATATAAGCCTTAATCAACCTATTCCTTCTGTGCCACTCTTGAATGTGGTTAGAAATATGGGTGGCCTTGTCCTATTCAAAATTGGCCAGAAGTTCAGTCCCGACATCATAACGAACATGCAACTGAAAGTGGTTGAGAAACGTAGCCAACTCACCAAAAGTAGAAAACAACCCACCCTTTAATTCAACATACCATTTTGCTGCATTTCCAATTAAGGTGTGTTGAAATATTCTCAACATAATCGAATCATCAATCAAGGAGTTTGATGAGCACCATAAGTGGAAAGTGGTTACATGGTCAGTTGGATCCTCACCAGAATTCCCTTCAAATTTTGGTATGTCAGATGGAAGTTTGGTAGGGACCAGGGGCCAAGCCAGGTTGTCATGGATCAGATCATTAGTCAATTTTGAAATATCTGGTAAATTGAGAGTTTCTAGGAATGGTAAGCGCGAAGAGTCACAGGGGACTCTAAAACGTCTTCAATTTATTATTTTTCGTCTAATTGGAAGAGTAATATAACAAAAACCAGAGTGTTTCCACCCAGATTATGGACTAGACTAGGTTCTTCCTGTGAAATAAGGGCCCTCAATGAAGGATTTGTCTCCGTTGTGTTAGCTTGGGATGGTTTAAAAGAGCCAATAGAATTACTTATATACCTTCTTGGTGAGGGCTCGACACTCGCAAGTGAAAGCCCATGAAGCCTTCTAGACCAACGAACTGGTCGATCAACCACCTTTACATATAAATAGAAATTAAAGACTCAAATCACCTAAGGCAAGATAGGAGCACAAATCACTCTCTAAAAAAAGTCCTAAAGATACAACTAAGCAAACAACTTCCAAGTATTTATGCTCCAGTGATTAGGACTGGATACCAAAATACAAGAAAGTGAAGAAAAGGACATTCGAAAGTTAGTTTCGGAAGATGATGGCCCAAAGCTACCAACGAAGTTATCATAAGCAGTTACGCTGACCTCTAGACAATAGAATTTGTCGGTGCAAGTACCCAAGCTTCGTAAGGGCGCCCTCCAGAAGTACTATGAAAGTGATATGTCTGCCTCAAGTACCACGAGCATTCCCCCCCCGCAGTCACCTATGTGGTCCCTAGGAAAGACAACTAAGATCACCAGCTCGTGATCAGAAGTCGGGCATAACAGTCGTGGGCATGTGATCCAACAAGTAGGAGAGGGGGTATCTCTCTTTCCTTATCTTCACATGTCCTTGTGCTTGACTCCCGTGTTAGAGGATCTTTCCTAGACAACTTAATGACACTGGATTTCTAATTCATTAATAAACTTATATACTTTCAGTTTAAGTGGCCTTGGAGAGTTTACTCTCCACACACTTATTCCAAGGCCCTAAAATGCCCTAGACTAGTTGATGTTGCTATGATAAAAAGAAAAAGTCTAGTTCATTTTAATTCAAGTATTTATTTTAGTTGGTTGTTTTTTATGACAAGGGAAATGAAAGTGCAACTTATGATGTTTTGATGCAAAAGAAATCAATAGAAAACCTAGGCTACATGAGAATGCACCACCTTTTTTCTTCAATGAAAGAGATTTCTACAAGGGTTATACAAGAAACTTAATAAAGCAAAAACTCTTTGTCTTTTTCAATTTAGCACTCACACATTCAAAACCTAACAAAAAGAACTAAATGATGTCCAAAATTCCCCTAACCTAATGCACACTAGCATGTAAATGCAAGATTCAAAGAGAGACTTAAAGGTAAACAAATGTGATAAAAAAGGTAAAGGGCAATTCAAATACAAAAGAGAAGCAACTCCCAAAATAAAGAGCACTCCACAAAGCAAAAAAGACTTTTTACCTTATAACAACAATTATTCACACATTTGCTAAAAACCCAAAAGAATACAAAACCAAGAAACAAAAGAAAAGAAAGCAACAAAGAAAATATTTTTCTTTTTCTTTTAAAGATTTAAAAAACTAGAAATTCAGAATGGGAAGAAAATCAAAGACCTTAAGACCAAAGGCATGAATAAGACTCAAATCCACCTAGTCAGTCACAAATGATCACAAAGATTAAAAGAGAAGTGCAAATGAGAGATTGAACACTTCAAGAATTTTTCCAAAAAGATATAAAAGACTCTGAAGATTAGAAAGACTCCAGAGAACTGAAATATATCACTCATCCAAGAATCACAAACCTCTTTCAAAATCGAGAAAGAGAAATCAAAAGAGCCAACTTCTAGGTCACAAGAGAAGCAAATCAAAGAGTGGGTTATCAACAAGTTCAAGAGAAACAAAGATCTATTCTAGAGCCATAGAAAAGCCAGATACCTCACAAATAAGATCTGGAACCCAACTTCAGACATAAAAAACTTCAAAAACTGAAAACCCTAGGTTGACAAAAGAATTTCATCAGCAAGATGAAATACATCAACAACAACAATCATCAAGGTGATTCCAGAATTCATAAAGATCAAGAAGGCATAAACAAATTTGGTCAAAGCCTCAACAAAACCAAGAAATGAAAAAGAAAACAATTTTTTTTTCTTTTTTTCTTTTTCCAGATTTGTATGTGACTGTTCAAATATAGTTTAGCGTATATACGCGATTGTTTGTGAAGCAACAAGCATATGCGAGAGTTTCTTTGGAAGAAACATCATATATAGGCAATTGTCTATAACAAAAAACATGTATAAAGAGAAAATCGAGGAAAAATACAAAGAAAATCCAGATCTGAAAGATCAGGTTGAATGGTCAAATTACGTAAGACTTAAGAAGGCCGGAAAAAACAAATAAACAACAAACTAAACCTAGATCAAAGAAAACAACCCTTCTAAGAAATACTTGATGGTATTCCCCATCGAAGTCGCTAATTCTGTTGGTAGGAAAAGTTCCCTAAGGCAAGGTTTGAAAACCTCAAGAGAGCAAGATAAAACAATCAACAAATTACACTCAATCAAGCATGTCAAACATTTGAATTATCAAAGTTTGACTTAGAGACATACTCGAGGGTCCTACATTTGAAGATGTTCTCGTACGATCCAAACCCTTTGCTTCCTCCAAGATGTGCAGACTTACAAATTAATCACATAAGCATATAAATAATATATAATTCAACGTGCATGCATAAGAATATGTTAGATTATCATATATAACAATTTAGACTATCATTCATAAGATGACAACATATATCGGGAACAAGACATGAGCTTATTTATTGATTAACAATAGTAAGTACATGATAAATACAACCTAAGGCCAAAGGCACTGACAAAGCCTTCCTCCGGATTTGTCTAGCCCGAGGCATGAAGACAACCTCTCTAATAGATGAAGAAGATGCTAGATAAGGAGGCTAAGCATCTGTGCAAAGGAAACCAAGGTTTCCTAGAGATTGGGAGGGTAGGAGGCATGGGAAAAAAAACTTGTTATGTGGGAAATCGAGTATAATGTCGATATCTCTCTTCTATTATGAATTAGGCATACCCAAAGGGTGTATATATACCACCTCAAATTGTTTATTTTAGTTAGGCCACAGGCTCCTATAGGTGAGCTCTTGGTGAAACCTGTAAACCCTGCCTAAAAAATAAAATTTTATTTTATTTTTTCATATTTACAAATATATACGTGGGTATAATGTTCTGGGACCTGTGTGTACGCATTTTGTGTGTGGGAAAAGTCATGTATGTAATTTGAAATATAGTTTTAGTCAAGTTTGCATGGGTAAAGGGACCGCATAGGGCCATACACGTGCATCAAGTCTACAAGGGTGTTGAATGATTCTATAACAGTCCTTATACTCAGTTATAATCATCCTCACTGGAGCTTGATTCAAACAATGTGTTACCTAATGTTGAAACCTTTCCTAGAAGGATCTTTTAATTCAAAATGATAGATTGAAAGTGGGCTTTAGATATCATAGAAACAACTAGAGGTAGGCACTTGGGAGGTTGAGATAGTGGAAATTTTGAATAAATTAGTTTTGTTCTTCAAAAGAAATTGACTTCATGATATAATCATGCTCATTGTATCATGGAATCCCTTTACTAGCTAAAGGTTTCCTATGGGGCGGGTCATCAAACTAAGTAATGGCATCAACTAACTCTCTACTAGCTTCAACATGTTTTAATTTGATCTCTTCAACACCCCAGTTTAGTCTACTAAATCATAAAAACTAGTTGATGGTTGAGTGGTTATATATGAGATCATTATTTCTCTTCTCTTAGTTGCGAATTCCTCCTCGATGTCATTAACATCACTACCTTTCATACTGAGAAGATGTTTTTTTTTTTTTTTACCATCATTTTTTTCTCTCCCCCCTTCTAATGCATTCAGAGCATACAATATATGTTGTATTGTCATAGGTAATTCTATTTAAAGGTTGTTGGTAAGGATCCATCCTGCTCATCCTTTTTACATGCAATTCATAACCATTGTTAGCCTCTCCTCTTCCCTTCTCGTTTAAGGAGAGGTCTAATTACAAAAAAAAAATCCTTGTTTTTCATCACTAACTCATGTTTAATTTATTGGAAAGAACTAATGAACTTTGAAAAACATATACTATAAGGCTATCTACATAAAGTTTGAAAATTTCTTGAAGATGAAGATAAATATTTGAGGATTTCTCATACATTCACAAACATATATTTTATCACCACAACATAGATGATAATGATCTACAAAATCAACTATTACAAAAACTAAATTGGTAATGTAAATCCATCAAATTCATCTGTAGCATATAACATTGAACTTGCACACTAGGTGTAACATTGAACTTGCACACTAGGTGTTGATGGAGTGGTCTCCACCATAGTATCAATTTTTATGCACTTCCTATGTTATATATATGGCTAGCCACCTCACAATCTAAAAACTATCATTTCTTGAAGTAGCCCAATGATTATTTCTATTAGATATATTCTCATTAATTGCAAGCAAACTTGACACATTCATTTTTTTTTTTTTTAATTGGCACTGACGTCAGTATTACGAGACAGGTTCTGATGACACAAGACGTCGCCAATATTGCAATTTTGACGGAAAAATCTAGCCATAAGCATCGGTTTTGCAACAGAGGTTTCAACGACACAAAACATTGTCACTATAACAAATTTGTCGGAAACATCTCGGTGCAGGTGTCGATGTTGTGATGGAAGTTACAATGACAGAATGTTGCCACTATGGAAACTTTGTTGCAAAAATCCCAGCGTAGGCATAAGTGTTGCGACAATTGTTTTAAAGACACAAAATGTTGCCAATATGACAAATTTGTTGAAAAAATTTGGTTGTAGGAGTTGGTCTTGCAACGACGGTTCCGATGGCACAAGACATTGCCACTAACACAAATTTGTCAGAAAAATCTCGGCATAAGCGTCGATCTTGAGAAAAAGGTTCCTACGACAAATAACAATTTTTGTGATGATTGCATTGGGCAACATGTTGCTAGACATACACATTTTTTGTCAGAGTTATGATAGGGATGTGGAGGGATTTTAATGAAAGTTGCTACCTTGGATGACCAAGTTTTTGA
The DNA here is from genome assembly GCA_000404065.3 of Pinus taeda. NCBI lineage: Eukaryota > Viridiplantae > Streptophyta > Pinopsida > Pinales > Pinaceae > Pinus > Pinus taeda. The sequence goes on from APFE030117906.1 coordinate 124,208, forward strand.
TGACGGTTACCGCCGAAATTCTTATGAAAACTTGGAATGTTAAAATTTCGACAGCACACCATGCGACGTTTATTGGAACTCTAATTTTTCATGAGAGCGATGACATGGGTCGAAAGAGTGACCAAAGGCCACCAAAAATTAGCGAATTTGTAAAGTGATTGAAGACCCTTTAAAATAAGAATAAAAGAACATGAAACCGACATAAAAAATCAATGCACTCGTACCTCTGCCTTTGTAGAGCATTCCATCCATTCTAAACATCACATGTGCTTATAAGACACCACAATCATCTCAAAAGAAGATCACTACTTCAAAAGAAGATTTAAAGAGACTCTGGAAATATTAAGACATCCTAACAACCTCAATCGAGATAGTGGACTCGAGGTTAGTAAAAACTGATTCCCTCTTATCTCTTTGCTCTATAGTTAATTCCATCCCTAAAAATTCAATATTAAGATTAAAAATATTAATATTAATAATATCACTTAATATCTAAATCTTAATATTAATACTATCACTCTATTATTATTAATATTTCTTCATTTCTAAATATTCTATTGTATTATATATTGTTCTTTTACCTTTGTTCTAATTCTCTAATTCTTTAAGACTTTAATCATATTACATTTAATATATAATTTATTACAATACATTAAGACATCAATATATAAATATACTAATATATTAGTATATTATATTAATAATTTATATACTAACATATATAATAATTATATACTATATATTATATACTAAGACGTAACCTATTAGTATATTATTAATACATATCGTTTACTCATTATTAATACATTATCTATTAATATATTTCCTTAATAGGTTAGTGCATGTATTAATATGAATACATTAATACTTATATTATTAATACATTAATTTATTAATGTATTAATATAATCTCCTTATCATTTAATCGTTATCTATTTTTATTTTTAAATTTAGTTTTTAGCTTTAGGTATTATTATGTTTAGGGCTTTCCATCCATTGGTTTCGGTTGTCTTTTTTTATTTTTATTTATATATTTTATCTTTTTTTTCTTTTCTTAACCATTTTATTTTGAAAATGGTTTTGTTTTGGATTCAAAATGTCGACTATAAATGGAAACTATGGATCAAGTTCTGATACAATTTTTTCAAATTTCCAAATGCCTAGATTTCTCCAAAAATTTGGATGGACCCAGATGTTTTTCTTCTCGAATGAGTCCAAATTTCTGGATAAGTCTAGACTAATCCATTTTCCGGCTCTTTTGCGCATGTTCTAAATGGCCCGAATATTTCCTAAAGTCCCAAATTTTTTCACTATTAAACCTGCTCGTACTTCAAACCTTGGTTTCCCATAAATCCCTGGGAGTTTTGCTAAGTGTTATATACCATTGAAAAAGTATATGAGAGTACTACACAATGAAACACTTAGTTTTCTCATTTTAGCACTTAATTTTCTCATTTTAGCTGATGTATTTAGGTAAAAATGCCTTCAAATCTTCAAGGTTATAACCTACATTCTCGACTCACCATGCTCCCCTTTAACTTGACACAACCACCTACAAATCCCCACATGCTCATACCTCTTACTTTCCATCAGTGACAACACATTGTTCAACAATTTGCTATAATATTTTTTGTGTGTGTGTGTGTGTGTGTGTGTGTTAAATGCCATCTATAACCTCTTTGTCGTTGTATTTTTGGCTCAAAGATGTATTGTACTCATGTTATTTTGGTTATATGTACCCTTACTTGCTATATATATGAGCAACTTTGTATATTTGTGTATAACAGTTTGGATTCATATGGATGCACATGAACATATATGTTTTTGTTTGTTAAAAATTGAATATTTTTATGTATTTTTTGGCTAGCTAGTTTTTTGGTCTAAGTTTTTTTTTCTTCCCAATTCCCAATTTTGGGGTCAACTAGTTTGATTTTGATAACATTAGTTGGAAGTAATAGTGTAACTAAATGAGTTGGTTGGTTTCAATTGAACTAGTTTAATAGGTTCCTTAGAGGACTGATCTTGAAAGTCTTGGAAATCAAAACCAAGAGTTTTGCAAATATAGATTGAGGTGTAGATTTTGGTTCAATTTCATTTTTATAGTGGCATGTTGCAAGGTTTAAGATTTTTTATAAAAAGACATGCCAAGATGAATAAGTCTCTCTAAAAGTAATTGCAATCTCATGAAATTTTCATCCAAGCATGATGAAGCCGCATTTGTGCATAGTGAAAAGAGAGAAGACTCATAAATTAAATTTATACTTCATGATGTAACCATAACTTCCATGTAAGCCACATTTGTGCATAGTGAAAAGAGAGAAGACTCATAGATTACAATTATACTTCATGTAACCATAGCCTCCATGTAAGTTAGTTTAGGTATCCACACCATTCTAACCAAGACACCAAATACTTTTCTAAGGTATCGAGCGATTCTCAAGTTTATAAGTCTTGTGTTTGAATTGCATCAGATGGAGAAGTTTTGTAGGATTTTTCCTACAATGTCATTGTGGGGCCTATAATAACTCGTTTGAAGTGAATGATAGATTCTAGGCATTGAACATACAAGCAAATTCTCAAAAACCTCGATGTCAAATTAGAAACATTGTCTTAATTGATGTCTTAGTTTGTGAAAGTAAGACATATTACAATGTTAAATATTAAATTGATAAGATGAAAATGTTAAATATCTTAAATTGATAAGATACAAAGAGATTATGATAACATACAATTTAATTTGAAAATAATATTTGTACATATTCATGAATAAAATGTTGAATCTTTTAATTGTTAGCCTAACAAATTAGTCAAGGAAATTAGATGCATGAGATATCAGCAGAAATCATACTATTTGGGGGAAAGAAAATCATACAAAGGCATGAAGAAATTATCTTAATATAAGTTTACTATTAAACTAAAATTGTTCAAGTTGCAATAAAGTCATTTGGTCAATCTTGATTGTATGGATTAGGAATTATTCATTTGATATTTATTTTAAAGTAATCTTGATAGGCGTAGTTTGATTTGGTAAGCTTGTATATGAATTTTTTTTTTTGTTAAACAACAATTTGTTTTAGAAATTTATTGTTGTAATTATTATTGATATTATAAACCTTCTAAATCTCTAAATACTCTTATAATCTAAATGGAAGAGTGTGTCACATATCTTGTTTATAACACTAATAAATTAAAAGGAAAAAGTGATGTTTAACAACTGATATAAAAAATGGTGAACTAAACAAATAAATAAATAAAATAAATTAACGTACATCTATCTTAACCCTAAATATTTCAAGTAACAACCTAAATCTCTTAAACAAGATTTTTTTTTTTAATACCTCTCTATACTTAATAGATTTGCACTAGTTAAATGTTGTGTTCTTTTGGCCTTAATTTAAATTTCCTACCATATCATTAGATAGATAATGAGTTTATGGTGCATTGTTAATGGTTTTGAAGTTGGCTGGATATGCTTTTTTCAGTTATATGGTTTAACCTTAGACTAATTGTTTGAGTGGCATTTAAGCTAGATCAATCATTAGGCTACATTAAATTATTATAATAAATTCCCTTTACTTCATAAACATCAATGGTAAGCATCTTCACATTAAGTTAACTATTTTCGTATCAACTAAAGTGGAAACTGGGATCAAAGTAACAATGAGAAACTTTACTAAATAACATTGGAAAAAAAACCGCTACAAAATTTGTCGAGCATTTCATAGCTGAACAAGGCAACTCCCTTATTGTTGCTAATAATTGACTGTTGGAGTAGATGATTCTTGCTCATTTTTCAAATTGCAAGAGAATGCTTTATGCTTTTAAATCTGGAGGGCATTTTCATTCAAGGACAGTTATGAATATGTATTCCCATGTACGTAAAGCAGTTGATGAAGGGAAGTCTCACTTAAGTGGGATCCTCAGCCTAGAGAAACCTGGAATACCTTCACTGAGGATTGTTTTTGTGGACGTCTCTACTCTTGTTGAGGTATAAGTTTCTTGATATTGTGCGGCTTGCACGTAGCCTAGATTTATAATGGCAGCCAGTTAGATTTGATCCTGGGTCTGTTCAGGATAACTCTCACCAGTTACCCATTGTTCTAGATTTAAAAAAAAAAAAACAAAAAAAACAAAACAAACAAAACAAACAAACAAACAAACAAACATGGAAAACAAAAAAAACAAAACAAACAAACAAACAAACAAACATGGCTCATAATAAATTCAGAATGAAAACAAAGGCATAGGTAATTTTGCAAGTTCGAAATTTTATACATTCTTATTCAATAATTATGCTTTTTGTCTAAGCCAATTCAAAATGTTTATTATTTATGTGAATTAAATTTTAAATAAAGAACATCTTCTTTGTTTTAAATACACAACTAAGTTAATGCTTCACTATGTCATTTCCACAAAGTACAAAATTTCATTCTGATGAAATCAAGCAACCACCTCACTTTTGTGTACAATGTTGAGTATAGGCAATTTACTCTAATACCATATGTAAGAATCCACCCAAAGTCAAAAGTGATAAAATCAATACTTATTTAATTTAACAAACTACCATTCACATCCAAAATTTTATTTACTTTAGTAATCAATAATGAAATACCGGTTCATAGAAGCTTTGCTTTAATAGATTAATTATAAGAATAGAAAGAGTAACAGAGTAGGCATACCTTTAATTCTCAGAAATCGACTTACAATCAGGGCAAAGATGGGAATAGACGATTGCTGGGAACTGATCTGAATTGGATCCGCATAACAATTGGCTATCAGCTAAGGAGTCATGAGGATTGGCACAAGCAAGGTTTGAGGTAGGAAATAGAGTTGATGGCGTGATGGGTCCCATGCTATCTCAGCCGGTGTCCACGCCTGCATTAATATAGCACTCTCTATGTAAGTATGGGGAATGTAAGTGAATGAAAAATACATATCAAAATAATTTCAGAAAAAAAAAAGAATAGAAATGGTGTATTTAAAACAAATCTCGAGACATTATTTCTTATTGTGTTACATGGTTTGGGTTTGATAATGATTGAGTTCAAATTTTTTAATGAGGTTAGTTATAAGGTTCATATGTATATATAAAATGAATTATAGAATACAATAGTAATCAGTAATATTATTTCGGATATGGAAATTGTAAGGATAAGTTATAAGTTTGAGTTGTGACATGAAATTATGAATTTTGATCAATGGTTATGAGGTTGGATAAACCTTAATTTTTTTTAAAAATTTGCCAAAATTCAAACTTTAAAATTAAAATTTGAGGAACTTTATGATATAAATTTTTCGAATATAATTGAAAAGAAAAAAGAAAAAAAGAAAAAGCCAATACTAAGCTTAGTAGCTTAGAGAAACTAAAGAGATAGAAACACTTCGGCTAACCCCAACTAAACTATTCTCTTAATTTACTCTTGCACTTCAAAGGAAAGGAAGAGGGATTTGGATTTATTGGCTTATAGTGAATGGAATTGCTGCCCAGTTTCCCAGGTGAAAACTGAGAATGGACTAGAAAACCTGAGGGTACTATAACCTACACATTGCTGAGAAATAACGAACCTAGATAAAGTCAACAGAATGTTAGTTTTCTTATTTGAGTTTCCAAAATAAACACTGAATTCTTGTGTGATGAATCTCTCTATTTTCTGTGCTATTTTTCTCTGAGTTTAAAATGAAGCACTCCTTATCAAATCATTGCCTGGGTTTTTTACTGGGTTGAGAATTCTTTACCGACTAAAGTTTTGATGTTTTTCTTTATAATTACTTTTTCCATGAGTAAGAGGATAATCCCAGCAGCTCTTTACTCTCCTTTCATCCATTTCTAAGTTCAGAGATCTATGGACGCCATTATTTGGTTGAGAATTCTTTACCAACTATAGTTTTGATTATTTTCTTTATAGTTATTTTCTTCCTGACCAAGAGAATAATCCCAGCATCTTTTTACTCTCCTTTCATCCATTTCTAAGATCGGAGATCTATGGACGCCATTGTTTGGTTGTGGCATTCATCCATTTCTAAGATCGGAGATCTATGGACGCCATTGTTTGGTTGTGGCATTGCTCTAGTGAGTAACTAATCCTGTTCAGCCAAAAATGGTGACCGTTAAAGACATAGACGGCCCAGACCTTCATCCATGGCTGTACACAATGAGTTGGAGGAGATTCTGTAGCCATACACACCAAATTGTTGCTCCCCGAGGCCAGACGGAGTAAGGGATCAACCAGGTGAGGCCATACGCGTCATTTTGAGAGCTGTTAGAGGTCGTCTAAGTTACCAAAAACGGAAACAGATAAGGGAAACGCCATGTACACAAAAATACAACAAAAAATAAATAAATAAATAAATAAATAAATAAATATTATATAATATATATTATATATTTTTATAATCAATACCATTCATGAATCAAAACAACAATAGGCAGATAACTTATAAATCTGAATACTGAAATCATCATACATGATGCTTTACAAAAAAATGATAACAGTAAATATAAATTTGAGTATCTCATCAATGATTATTCTATTGATCATGCAGATTAGTTTTAACTAGGTGTCAAAAAAATGGGTCTAAAGGCTTATCATTTGAATATTTCAACTTTATACCTGTCATTTCTCTTGAATTTAGCTTGAAAATCTAAAAATTCTCATCTCTTTACAATGGTAAAGGAATCTTATGCATTATTTGAGAGCATGCTATAGTCTATAGTCTATGTATCATATTGTTTTAAGAAGAATCTTTATTTAGAATCAGATGAGAATGATCTAATTAAATTATTAATAATATAATCATTCTTGGTATATTTTATAGGATTATCTATGTACTGTATTAAAGTTTTCTGGTTAATATTATTACAAAATTGAAAATTAAATTTTTGATATGTCAAAACTTTTTTCTAGATCATGTCTTATACAATGAACTAATTAAAGCGCTATATTGTAATTTAATTAGTATTTGACGCGTAGTTTAAATATATTTTAATTAAATAAAAAGATAAGACAAATTTCATCACAAAAAAAAAAATTAATAAATATTGTAATTGTTAAATGTCATCATCAAAAATTAAGAAATATGATTAACTATTATTGTTATGTATATATATAGATATTGTGTTTTTTTTTTAATTAATATATATTATATTTTATCATTAAATTTATTAAAATATGTTTTTAATATAATAATAGTCATCTTAAATTGGAAATATGAAGTAAAAAATATAATTCATGTAAATGGAAATAATAGAAGGAAAAAAGAAAAAGAAATTTAAAAAGTTAAATAAAAAAGAAATAAAACAAAAAACAAAAGATTAGTAACTAATAGAAATAAAAGTTATTAAACAGCTCATAATAAGACCTCAACCAATCACCTTAAAATAAATAAAATTAAATAATAACAAAAAATGAATTTCCAATAAATCATTTTCTTTTTATTGTTTCAAATAGTAGCAAATATCCTTAAAAAATAAAAATAAACCAAAAACTCTAATGTTATGTGATTCAGATTCGAAATGTGAGGACCAATTAACATAGAATCTATTTTAGTAACATGGGATACGTTTCCAGGTTTGAAAGATCCTTTTATGTGGTGGATCCTGTGCAGATCTAAGTAGATCCATATCCAAAACGCAGATCTGTGGATCGAGCATCAAGACCCCATAGATCCGGTGAAACAAGAGGTTGTACATGGGTAGTACACCATTTAGTTGGTTGTGTCCATTCTTCTATAGGTCGTGCAACTGGTTATTGACTTACACTCAACTCTTTTGAGTGGTGGCTGGATTAAAAAATATGTCATGCATTGATAATTTAACTATTAACATTCTTAATTGTTCCTTTCTTCCCTGGGTAGGCTCTATAAAGAATAATATGTTTGATTTAATATGTTTTGTATGTAGTGGTTTGTCTTATTCCCAAATCCTTGTGCAACCATTTCACGTAATCTAATTAGTGGTCAGACATTAGGGGAATTTTGAGGTCTAAAATGGGCCTCTTAAGAAAAATGTCCAACTAAAATAAACTTTATAAGAACCAATAAGATTCAAGATGATAATGTCAACCATGAGGGATGATTCACCATTTTCGAAGTAAAAAAGACTAAAAAATAGTAAATAAATAAAGCTATTTTTTCAACTCGTATTTTCAACTTATCTCCCTAAGGTTTTACTTAAATTTCTAGTAGGAGTACTCGTTGGATGCAAATTTAATTCCTCATCCAATAAGTACCCATGTTGCATACTTTCGATGGACCTGGCGACACAAAAAATGAGAAATATATGAAAAACGTGATTGCAATCACGTTTTTCATGTATTTCTTATTTTTCGTGTAGCAGGGTCCATCGAAAATATGCAACATGAGAATTCCTCGGATGAAGAATCAAATTATGTATCCAACGGGTGTTTCTGCTTGAAATTTGAGTAAACCCATAGGGAGATAAGTTGAAAAAATAGTTTTTTCTTTTTTTCCTTTAAAATTTGATGATATAATGTAATCTTTAGGAGGGCCATTTTAGACCTCAAAATTCCCCTAATGTCATTTTTAAAGTAGTGGCTATTTCTCCTATGTTTTACATGATTATTATCTAATATGGGTTGCTTTGAGTGTAGTTTAAGGTGAATTGGAATTGGATATAACATCCTTGAACATTGCCTTGTATGGGAAAAGTGGTATGGAAGCATGAGTGAACATACTAAGTTGGTATTGGTAGAGTTGATTTTGTTGTATCCGAGCATTACATAAAAGAGCACCTTGAGTATATACTAGTACTGGAAATTAATTTATAATATAGATCACATTATTTTTATTGAAAACTTTTGGAAGAATTGGAGGTTATTATCCTATGGCAAGCATGGTATTAAGTATTTAGTTTTTCTTTGACTGTGCATTAGTTTGTCTTTGACCGCTTATCCATATGTTGATGGTGCTGGACCCACCCACATTCAGGGGATCTCCCCAGTATGAAGTCCCAACTAGACTTCACACTGTTTGGTGTAGAAGTCTCATCTGATATGATGGCCCAATTGCCATTATCTTAGATATTTTCCTTAGCTCTTACTATTTAACACATGAATGTTATGCTTGTAACTTCAAGAAAGCAAGGTGAGTATACCTGGTGAATGCGTAATGTAACTTTGTGTCTAGGTTCTCTTACTGTAAGGGAGAGGGTAAAAGTGAACCTCTAGATGAGAGGTAGTAGTACCACCCAGGGAGAGACATACACAAAAACAAAAAGGTTAAGTTCAACATCCAGCGGAATAGTCCACAGTGGATGCGATGGTCATTGAAACCAAAGTGCAGGGAAAAACATATACACCGTCTAGCAAAGTAGTCCACACGGGGGTGACAATCGTTATAACCAAGGAAAACAAGAATAGTCTGTCTAATGTCCGACGGAGTAGTCCACACAAACGAGACAAAGTGATAAACAATACAACACATCTTCAACAATGTAAGTACTAAAATAATTGAAGCAGTTCAACTATCTTAGTACAAGTTAAGCAAACATGCATTACAAACGTTTAAAGAATAGTCTTACAAATAGATACAAAACATGCGTGAAAATGTGTTGGCCTGAAACAGGGTTTTGAATTAAGCTAAAGTTCCAAGACATATTTGTAAACCATACATCACTAGCCCCAGTAGTGGGTCATTGGAGCCACTTCTCGCTCTTCAAAGAATAGACTATAGACTCTCAAGGCTATGTGGGAGGAGCCAAGGTGAAAAGTCCATTTCTCATACAATGAGGGGGTATATATACCAAAGGGTGATGCTTGACCCTTGTGACTCTTGGAATTCCCTCATGACCACTCAACTTTCTATGACTTTTCAACTGACGTGACTCTTCAACCTCATATGTGCATCCGTTTGACTTTCACTTTACATTACATTTGATTACAAAAAGTATGGCCCATAGTAGTTGTTAGAAAATTATATATTACAGAGCAATGGAACACATAAAATATTGCAGAAATATAAACACAGAAAACATATAAAACAAAAGAGACACAAATATACGTGGTTCACCCAATTTGGGCTATGTCCACGGAGAAACACCCAGTCCTTCCTTTATATTATCCAACAAAATGAAGAGATACAACCTACAACAAATCCGTTGTAATTTCCTCTTCCCTCTCACACAATCTCCTCTCTCTTTTGCCACTCATAATACACATCTACATAGCCACAATACAATTCCCTCATATATAGCGAGGGGTTTCCTTTTAGGGAAAAAAAACCCTAAATTAAACATAACTTCTATCGTTAGATCATCTGCCTAATGAACCACCCGTGGACCCCCTTAACGGTGATTAAATGACGGGCGGCGTTGCTACCCCGTTATGAACTGGGGTCCAATGTGGCGATACCTCTGAATAAAGAAGATAATCAGGCTCCACACCCAATAATAGTGATGTGGCTGAGACAGTTCATGACATAACTTGACATGACACTGGTGACATGTAATGGCTAACTGTGGTGTCCATGTCAAGCTGCTATGATGCTGAGTGATGGATGTGCTCGGTGTGTTGTATCTTCACCTCCGCATGGCAAAGTGTTGCGGGGTCTTTGATTGTCTTGGTATTTGCTTGATGGTTCAATGCATGTGTCCCTTTTGCTTGCTACTCAATGTTCTTTGTACATTCATTGGGCTGTGAGCAAGTCTTCTAGCATGTGCTCCTTCTTCATCCCATTCGTTGTCGTGCCATGTTCCATCAATGTACCTATTCCTGCAATTCACTCATGACGGAACGATGTCAAATCCAAAAATCTCCAAGTTTAGCATGATGCATTGTTTTTAGTTTTGGGTCCAATTGACCAGGAGGGAGGACAAGAAAATAAAACTGCGCAGAGCATAGCTCAAGCCGGGATGAAGGGCTCTAGAGTACTGTTGGGACGCAAAGCTCACTAGGAGGAAAAATTGCGCAATCAAGGACAACAGTGACAACTACAAGGTGGAACCCAGCTGGGAAGAACCGCACAATTCTTGGGAGGAAGACAAGGCAAGGTGTCCCGGGGAACTGCTGGACAGTTCTGCACAATTTTCAGGATGAGGACTGAGTGGGTCACTTAGGGTCCAGCTGAGAATTTGCGCAATTGCTTGGAGGGAGACAAAGTGGGGCAACAGAGGGCACTGGAAGGCAATTCTGCGCAGTTTTCCAGAGCAAGACATGATCACACTACGGGGAGCTGCTGGTCATAACTGTGCATTTATGAGAGACAGTGCAAGACAGGCAACACTGTGCAGTTTCTAGAGACAGTGTAGAGTGGGGCAGCAGAAGGTGTACCAGTCAGAACTATGTAATTTTCAGGAACCATGCAGAGCAAGGCCACAAAGGCTTGACACATTATGACTACACAATTTCTATAGGCAGTGCAGGGCAGGCAACTAAGCATGTATGCACAATTTAGGAGAGTAGTGTAGCACCAGGTCACAATGTAGTTCATATTTACGGTAGACTAGAGGGAGGATTGATAACTGATCTTGCGGGAAGCACAGATTGGATTGGGCTTGGAGACAACTTCTGCGCAATCCTGGGAGACAGAAAACCTGCTCATTTCCAGAATTGCATAGTGCAATTGCCCAAGAGGACAACCTCAAGAATTGCACAATCTTGGGCAACACAATAGGGTCACTAAGAGCTGAGACTGCAGAGTGCATCTCAGTCGGGGTCCAGTTGAAGGGGTTTGTCTGGTCGACTGATTATCAGGAAAAACGGCTAAGTGCGATAGCAAGTGAACTTGTATAGATGTGACATTGTGATCAGACACTTAGCATGACTTGATGATGGGACACCACAAACCAACAAGACAAACATGTGCTCAGTGAGACTGTCTTAAGGTTAAGAGTGAAAAGTGCGACACTTGAGATAGACCTTTGAATGACCGTGACGACACTTACATGAAAGTGCTTACACTTTGTGTGTGAGTACGACCAATGTGCACAGAGAGAAGACAACTCATGCACACAAAGACCAACCTTCAAAATCTCTAGAACAAGATTGCAAGCATGACAAAGCAATCAACATGCAAAAAGACGACCGCTGGTCAGATAAGCAGAAAGGTGTAAAGACTCTAACGAGCTAATGGGATGAGCTCGAGTGTTTGCAACCATCCATGGAAAAACCAAAGAAGGCTCCAAAATTTAGATGCAAACCAAAATTTTGGAGGGTGTTGCAACCACTATAACACTTGGCAACATGCTGGTTGAATACCAACATTTTTGTTTTGGTTCATTTTCAGTGCAGGGCCTTGGCCTTTGAGGGAATATTGATATGTTGTGTAGGTTACTTCGACCTCCCCACTCAGTCAAACACAACAAAATATTAAGTCAGATCATAATGTTTCAAAATTGGGAAGGGTAGTTTGGCTCGCAAGCTTAAGATTTTCAAAGTATAAGTTTTCATCTCTGGTGTTGCTCTGCTGCCAGCAGGTCTAGACAATAACCTGATGGAGTCACACAAGAACACAAACATTGCTCCACTGCTAACAAGTGTGGTTAGTACCTCGGTGGAGTTGTTTGCTTCACCTCTTTGCGCAGGAAGCCTTTCTCTTCTTTTGCCTTTGTGTTTTTTTTTAAAGAGGACCATGCATAGGTGTTAATTTTAGGTATGTTCTATGCTTAAAGCAATTTAATTCAATTTTCACAGTTAGCTCAATATATTTTCCAGATTAGCAATCACATTAGCATTAAATTAAACTGTAGATAGAACATAAACATAAATTGCAGAAGACAAGCCAAGACAAGTGGACACAAGAATAGCCAGGGACAAACCCCAATGTGGGGAAACCCTTGATCAATTCTTCTTATATTTTCTTCAATAGTTCAACACAGAGAAAGAGAGATAGTACATTTACAATAGAAGTCAACACTTTGACTTATCTAGATGAGAGCATAGATCATCTCTAAGAAGATGATACATGAGATCAGTTGAAGACATGCTTCTTCAACTGATTCTCCAAGGTGACTCCTTCACCTATCATTGTGTTGCATCTCATCATCATGCTACACCTCACCATGTTGCACCATGTTGCACCCATCATCACAATGTTGGACCTTATGACCATGTTGTACACATCATATTTTTGCACCTTATGCTACACTGTTGTCCCATGTGCCATTGTTGCACCATGTTTCCATAGTTGTCCCATGTGCCATACTGTACTAAGCACCATGCCTAGTTGTCCCATTTGCTTACTGCATCTTGTCGTTGCCCATTGTGTCATTGTTGTCCTATTTATCATGCAGCTCTCCCTTGCAGCTTCATGCTTGCCACTACTACCTAGTTATATTGTTGTAGTTGTTGTCCCTAACAGTGCCGCTATCCAAATTGTGTTGTCCAAACATGTTGTTGTCCATAATGACATTGCTGTCCCAACATGTTGCTACCCATAATGTCATTGTTGTCCCATCATTGTATTGTCCCAACATGTTGTTGTCCCAACATGTTGTTGTCCCATCATTTTGTTGTCCCAACACGCTGTTGTCCATAATGTCATTGATGTCCCATAATTGTGTTGCTTCTGTCCATTGTTGTCCCATCATTGTGATGCTACTGTCCATTCTTGTCCCATCATCCAGAACAACCTTCTATGAGGGTAGCCTTCACACAAACCTTGCTACCTATTCACACAATCCTCAAGGAGAAAATCCGAGCTCCTTTCCTTTGCTCTCCAACAGTCACAAGGGTGACCTTAACGTCCCCTCTTCTTTTGCTGAAGTAGACCTTGTATTGCGGCCCTCTAGCCTAGCATATCGGCCCTCCTAACAGTAGCTCGGTCCTCCAAAAGACCCATGGCTTTTTCTACAACTAAGACCTATTAGGGCATCATATATCCTCCTCTTGATTACCCTTGAGACATCGTGGAGGATTGGGGTATGAATGCGTCCTCTAGGTAAGGTTAGGGCTCCTTCTTTGATAGTGTTAGGGCCACCTTCAGATCTGCGTTAGGGCTACCTTTAGGTCTACGTTAGGGCAGCCTTTAGGTATGCGTTAAGGAAGCCTTTAGGTCTGTGTTTTAGTAGGGACCAACGTATAGGTTTAGGGCTCCTTCTTGATAGCACTAGGGCTTCTCTTCATGACTGCATCCTCTAGATTAGGGAAGCATATTTCTTCTTCTTGACTGCGGCTAGGGCAAACTCTTTCTCCAACATCTAGGACTTTCACTCTTAGATTTCTCTTCCACTAAAACCCAAGACAAGTGTCGAGAAATCAAGATAGAAGTGTGTGTGAAATGACTCTCAAGTCATCTCCTTTTATAGTAAAACGTTGAGCACATGTGGGGTTTATTTGGTTGTTGGCCGATCTTGACGAATTGTCTTATAACATAAATTAATTCATAACTCCACGAATACTTATCAGAATCAGATGATCTTTAGATCAATCATACACCTCTCGATGAGAGGGATCCAAGAAAAATATGAGCCACCATAAATAAGATAACCCACATGGAGTTTGGCCTAGTTGCCAATTTTAACACTCCCTCTCAACTAGGGAGAACTCCATCTGCTAAGCCATTTGTCTGACTATACTATCTCTGCTATCAGTTCCCTGCACTGCTCTGCTCTGCTGAGCCATGAAGAAGAAGAATTGATAGAGAATGTATCATACCATTCTCTATTGACCTGAAGTCAGTTCCATATGAAGAGAGTGTGTCATACCACTCTTACTGATCCCAGATCAGTTCCAAGAGAGTAAGTCATATCACTCTTACTGACCCGAAGTCAGTTTTATTGATCCTATATCAATATCACAAGAGAGTGTCACAAACCACTCATATTGATCCTAGATCAGTTTCATTGATCCCAAACCAATAGAGGTCATCTTAGCATAGGGAGTACGGTAGATACAACGATGCATCCACCGATAGTACTACTATGGTCCCTAACCCCATTTCCCTGCTCATTGGCCAAATGAGAGGTACTTCCCATGAGTCCCAAACTGCATGGGTAGGATTCTTCGAAATGAGAACCACTCATCCTGTCCCTAAGTCACCAAAGGGTATCACAGGGGAAGGCTGAACCATTCACCCTATACACAACGCACCATTAGGGGAGGGTGAGTTGCCCTATGGTCACTTGTTGCTCCAAGCAATACCCCAAGCCCCCTCGGAGCTCCTAGAGCTCAATGCATGCATCATGCAGGACCCTCATAAGAAGGTCCCTCAACGACCCCAAGTTGTTCAGGAAAGTCACAAATTTGACGTTTCCCCGGGGCTTAGACAGAATGTCTGCAATCTGTACATCAGTCTCAATGCAATGGAGCCTCTCGCTCATCGACATACCATATCCCAAATAAGGTATTATCTGATGTCTATATGTCGGAGAGATTATAGAATACAAGATTCCTCAATAATCGAATCCCCCCATGGTTGACACAGAGGATTACGGTGGTATCCATCATGTGTACGAACAACTCGTTGAAGAGATTCCACAACCAGGCAACTTCACACAAGATCATACTCATAGCTATGTATTCGGTCTTAGCGGTGCTTATAAAAACTGACTTCTGCTTCCTGCTCATCCATGATATCGAAGCAGAATCCAAAGAGAACCATCACTTAGAAGTGCTCTTGCGATCCTCCACACTGCCTGCCTAGTCAGCATTCAAATAATCATGTAGCTTCACATTTCTGGCAGTGTATCTCAATTCATGAGAGATTGTGCCCCGAAGATATCTCAAAAGATTCTTGGCACCAATCTAGTGAGGCTCAACCATACATGAGCTCATCATGCTAACTGCAAAACATATGTCCGGACGGAAGTTCACCAAGAACATCAACACGAATGAGTTTATGAAACTCAGAGGCATTTCCCAAATCTGGTCTGGCATCACTACCATATAACTTCTGAAAGTTAAGATCCTCGAGGTAGTCACGCGTTTTCAGTTTACCATTCCACATTCGGAATCCAACTCCCTCTTACTTCTGCAAATGAGAGGGTCTACACCTGTTAGAAATAAGTCATCCTCAGAAGGTGTTGGTATGAGAGGTCTATTATCCACAAACTTCGAGCAATGGTTTGGATCGACTTCACTCCTAGTGAATCTCAACTTCGTAAGAGAGCTATCAATCCTCTCATACTAAGCCTGGGGTGTTTTTCTTCAAAACATAGAGGGCTTTCTTCGACCTGTACACATGAGATTCTCGATCATAAGTCTCAAACTCCTCGGGTTGTTCCAAACTTGTGGACCTACTACATGAGGGGAATGGTCCCCTTGTAATATTTTCCTTCGGTACATCTTAGAAATGTACCTTCATACTATTCTTGAATTCAGGCATCCCTGTCACCATCTGAGTCACATCGGGTAGGGTTCCATAAGTAGACCTCCGATGTTATAGATGAGATATGTCAATTGACATGATCCCAAATGGACCATACTGCAACTTGATACAAATTGCCAACCCTGAACCCATGATAAAAAAACATCTTTGAAACTTCTATTTTCAAACATGTACCTTTCCATCAATGAATGCCACCCTGAAACCTTTGACTTCCATTGCCGAAATGGACACCAGGTTCTTCTTGTGATTAGGTACATAAAAGAGATTTTGTAAATGAAACGAGTTACCCTCATTCAATTGAGGGGTAACATTCCCTACACCCTTTCCGGGATAGGTGGCATTGACTCCAAGTATAATTCCACAATTGTTTCCATCTTTACCAAATTAGAGAGATCACCCTTCTATCTGATGAAGTGCCTTGAAGCACTACAATCAATAAGCCAGATTCCCACAGAGTCTAACGGAGAGGGCCAAAACAATATAGCGCTTCTTTATTTTAACAACATTTGATTCTTCATACATGGGGTTCCTTGCCTTCTTTGAAGAGTCAGTTGTTTCCTTGATGACTTGCATTACCTGTCATTCCTCCGATCATTGAAGATGTCCCTGGAATGATTGTTATCTTCACCAAGAGATGTGTCCCTACCATTTGGACACTCCTTCACATAATGGCTGAACTTATTGCAAGCAAGGCATCTGACTTTCCTTCCACCCTTAGATACAGAATTCCCATTGAAGTGATTTTTAGGTAGGCCACCAGAAGCTTTCGCTGTGCCATTCTAATAATATACTCTGCTTCAACTTCACTCTTGGTAAATTTGAAGAGGGATGAGGAATCCTTGATCCTTTTGTCCTTTCCCAACTGTCTTCGGTGATTTCTCTTTCACTCTTGCTTGGGCTTTGTCTTCACCTCAGCTCTGATACCATGTTAATTTTAGGTATGTTCTATGCTTAG
>APFE030117906.1:141561-225820 GCA_000404065.3 Pinus taeda
CTTGATCAATTCTTCTTATATGTTCTTCAATAGTTCAGCAGAGAGAGAGAGAGAGAGAGAGAGAGAGAGATAATACATTTACAACAGAAGTCAACAATTTGACTTATCTAGATGAGAGCATAGATCATATCTAAGAAGATGATACATGAGATCAGTTGAAGACATGCTGCTTCAATTGATTCTCCAAGGTGACTTCTTCACCTATCATTGTGTTGCATCTCATCATCATGTTGCACCTCACCGTGCTACACCGTGTTGCACCCATCATCACAATGTTGGACCTCATGACCATGTTGTACACATCATACTGCTGCATTGTCGTCCCATGTGCCATTGTTGCACCATGCCGCCACAGTTGCCCCATGTGCCATACTGTACTAAGCACCATGCCTAGCTGTCCCATTTTCATACCGCATCTTGTTGTTGTTTCTATCCCATTATGTCATTGTTGCATAATGTCATTGCTTTCCTATTTATCATGCAGCTGTCCCTTGCAGCTTCATGCTTGCCACTGCTGCTTAGTTATATTGTTGTAGCTACTGTCCCTAATAGTCATGCTATCCCAATTGTGTTGTCCAAACATGTTGCAGTCCATAATGACATTGTTGTCCCATCATTTTGCTATCCCAACATGTTGATGTCCATAATGTCATTGTTGTCCCATCATTGTGTTGTTGTCCCAACATGTTGTTTTCCATAATGTCATTGTTGTCCCATCATTCTGTTGCTCATGTCCATTGCTATCCCATCATCCAGAACAACCTTCTATGAGGGTAGCCTTCACACAGACCTTGCTGCCTCTTCACATAGTCCTCAAGGAGCAAATCCAAGCTCCTTTCCTTTGCTCTCCAACAGTCACAAGGGTGACCTTAACGCCGCCTCTTCTTTTGCTGAAGTAGACCTTGTGTTGTGGCCTTATAGCCTAGCATATCGGCCCTCCTAATAACAACTCGGTCCTCCAAAAGACCCATGTCTTTTGCTACGGCTAAGACCTATTAGGGCAGCATATATCCTCCTCTTGATTAACCTTGAGACAACATGGAGGATTGGGGTATGATTGCGTCCTCTAGGTAAGGTTAGGGCTCCTTCTTTGATAGCGTTACGGCTGCCTTCAGATATGTGTTAGGGTTGCCTTTAGGTCCACGTTAGGGCAACCTTTAGGTTTGTATTAGGGCAGCCTTTAGGTTTGCATTTTAGTAGGGACCAATATATAGGTTTAGGGCTCCTTCTTGATAATGTTAGGGCTTCTCTTCATGACTGCGTCCTCTAGATTAGGGAAGCATATTTCTTCTTCTTGACTACGGCTAGGGCAACCTCTTTTCCTCCAACATCTAGGGCTTCCACTCCTAGATTCTCTTCCACTAAAACCCAAGACAAGTGGAGAGAAATCGAGATAGAAATGTGTGTGAAATCTCTCAAGTCCTCTCCTTTTATAGTAAAATGTTGAGCACATGTGGGGTTTATTTGGTTGCTGGCTGACCTTGACAAATTGTCTTATAACACAAATAAATTCATAACTCCATGAATACTTATCAGAATCAGATGATATTTAGATCAATCCCACATTTCTTGATGAGAGGGATCCAAGAAAAATATGAGTTGTCATAAATAAGATGACCCACATGGAGTTTGGCCCTAGTTGCCAATTTTAACAATAGGCACTTATTTATTTTTGGGGCAGAAGAGGGATCACTTCTTATTGAGAGAAAAAGAGGTTGTTCCTTCAGAGAATCATGTAAGACCTCTAATTTAGGTTTTCTCGTTTAGATTTTCCCCTTCTCCGTTTCTACTAGCTGGATAAGCTTGAAAACACAACGCAGAAGACTGAGTACAGGCACGGGAGTTTCTAGTTTGGACACATGTTCATGGTTTGAACAAAGCTTCCCTTATAGACAAATCGTATTTTCTATCGAGACTTCATTGACCAAAATTTACAACCAAGCACAGAGAATACGAACACGTGATTGACGAAGCGCTATAGTGTCACAAGACTCTTGAACTTCAGCGACATACTTATTCAAAATCCTGAACACAGAATAGGGAATCACTTATTTACAAACGAAATGATGAGACATCAAAAACAAAGCAAAGAAAAATGAAGCAACAACAACATAACAAGTGATAAACATGCTATGTACATAGCGTAGGGTGCGGCCCCAGATCATTGAAAATAACATTTTAAATCTTGGCGATTGACAGGAAGGTTGTCAATCCTCCTGTCAAGTGATTGTAAACGATACGTGTGTTGACAAGTTTTTCGTGAACCGTGAAAGGAACAATCCACAGGGAATGAAACTTCGTATGTTTGCCTTTGTCTTTGTGGAGTTTATCCTACTTCAAGACTAAGTCACCAACAACAAAGCTCGTGTTCCCAGTAGACTTTCTATCGAACCATCTCTTGATACGGTTCTAGTGGAGTGTAAATTTTTCTTTTGCTCTCATCCATTCTTCATGTAACTTGTGTAATGTGTCCATGCTATGCTGAACCAATGAACACAACTTTCCTTGGGATTCTTGGGACTAACAGACACGACTTTCCTTGGGATTCTTGGGATAACTAGAGAGCAGGCAAGTAGATATTTGGTGGGAGGATGGTTTCTTTTCCGTATACAAGGAATTATGGAGACGTGTTCAAAAAGGGTTTGGGTGTAACTTGGTCAGCCCAAAGAGCATTCACCAGAGCGGAATGATAGTTTCATTGTTTAGAGTAAAAGGTATTTTTATGATGCGAATGAGATTTTTGTTTGTAGATTCGACGAGACCATTTCCCTGCGGATAGTAGTTAGAAGAATGTTTCAGTACAATACCATATTGTAATGAAAAATCAGAAAGTTTCAACGAAGAAAAGTAAGTTGCATTATAAAAAACAAGTGATACATGAACGCCAAACCTCAAAATGATGTTCTATTGAAGGAAGCTGATGATTTCCTGGTCATTCACTTGTTTGAGTGGAACTAGTTCTATCCACAGCGTAAAGTAATATGTAGCAGTTAGGACGTAGCAGTGATGCTTTGATGAATGTCGGAAAATCTCCCCAATGATGTCCAAGCCCCACTGTTGGAATGGTTCATCCACTGCAACAGGCTGCAACAGGGCTGCTGACCTTCGATTTCTACCAGCGCATCACTGACAAACAAGGCACTTGCGGGCATAAGCGTGTGCACCTTTGAATAATGTGGGCCAGTAGAAATCGACTCTCATGAATTTATGCGATGTTGTGTTACCCGTGAAGTGACCTCCAGCTGGTCCGTCATGCAAATCACATAACACTCTCTCTGAATCCTGTGCTTCCAGGCACCTGAGAAAAATGCCATTGTGGTGCTTTCTGTAAAGCACTCTGTGCATTAATTGGTAAGATAAGGCTTTCAGTCAGAGGGCCCTCTTTTTTTGCATAGAGAAGTGAGAGGGCATGGTGTTGTGCTAAAGGTACTGGCACACCTATTCGTACCAAGAGTTACTATGCGAAGTGGGTGGTGCTCACTCTACATTGTACATGTCAATTCTTTCTCCCAACCAGCAAGCTCTTCTTCTTCCTCTTGTACGTGCACTACTTCTGCTGCAAGTCTGCAGTGACCATGACCCTTGATGGTGTGAACTGGCTTGATATCAAGTTCATACTCTTGTAGTCCTGTCATCTAGTTTGCACGTCTTTCACCCAAATTTTGTTGAACAAGAAGTGATATGATTGTTGGGTGCGACACAAAGACTATGCAATGATTTTTTAGTGGATAGGGTTTGAAGTGTTTCACCACCTTGTATACTGCATATGCTTGCTTATCTATGGTGGGATAGTTGAGCTCGCGCTCATTAAGGATATGGAACATTCGTTGTTCATCTCATCCTTCTGAGTGAGCATTGCAGCGAGTGAAGTGTTAGAAGCGAATGTGTAAAGAAATAAATATTTGTTGAAATCTGGGTTGTACAACGCATGTGATTTTGTTATTGCCTGCTTAATACGGGTGAACACATATTTTTCCTTCTTCCCCTAGTTGTAAACTACATCCTTCTTGATCATCTCTTGTATGGGCTTGACAATCTACGCATAATCTGAGATGAACTTCCAGAGGAAGTTGATCTTTCCCAAGGACTACATGGCTTTCTTGTTCGAAGGATGAGGAATCTGCGTGATGGTCTAGACTCAGTTCCCATCTACCTTGATCCCAATCTTGGAAATGATGTGCCTAAAGATGTTCCCCTTAGACACTGCAAAGACGCTCATTTTGGGATTCAAGGATATCCCATACTTGCAACATCGCTCAAAGATCTTCTTGAGATGGCACACGTGGTCTGACCGTTTCTAGAAAAAACTGTTACGTCATCAAGGAAGACCACCACGCTCTGTCTGATGAGCCCACAAAAGGCGATGTCCATAGCACGTTGAAAAGTTGCACCTATGTTTACCAACCCAAATGGCATTCTTTGATAAGCGAATGTACCCCACTTGGTACGGAAAGTAGTTTTCAGTCTGTCAAGTTCTCTACCAGAACCTGGTTATATCTCGAAAAACTGCCTAACAGAGAAAACATTTATGCTCCAGATACTGTCTGCAAGATGTGTTCCATAGACAACACAAGGTAATTGTCTTGTCCGAGGCACAATTCAGATTTCAGAAATCAACGCACAGGCAGATATCCTCGGACTTCTTTCTAACAAGAACTAATTTTGAAACCCATGTAGAATGACGAACTTTATAAATGATCTGAGCATCCAACAACTTAGTCAACTCTTTCTAAATGAGGAGCTCCAACGACGGATGTACTTTTCTGAGCTTCCGCTGAAATGGTTTGGCCCCTTCCTTGATTGGGATGATGTGTTGGATTATTCACATGTCATATGTTTTCAAGTCATCGTACATCCACACTTGCCGCTCTTTTGGTGTGCAACACTTACTGAGATTCATGAACTTTGGATCTTTGTTTGTTCCCAGATTAATTTGTTCGTGCATTAGTGTGGCACTGTGGGTTTTAGTGTTCCTGGGTCCCTGGAAGTGGTTTTGCAAGTCATATAGCTTCTCGATTGAAACCACACCCTTGGGGATGAGGTTTCCTTTACTGTCATCATCTGTGTCTTTCAGAGACTGCTCGTGCATGTCTTCATCTATCGCTGCATCCTTGAAGACGTCAGCATTGGCCATGAAATGCAGTATCTATTGATCATCATCAAAAACACGTAAATTAGTAATGTTATCAGGGATAGATGGCTTATACAAAATTTCAACAATAAATCTATCCCTAAGCAGTGTCATCCTAGCAACTGTATTTGCCAAAGCATCTACAGCAACATTACGCATTCTTGGTACATAAATGATATTGAAAGCTTGGAAGTTAGAGATATGTAGCCATACCTCTTGTTGGTAACTCTTAAGATGAGGTGAAACACAATGTATGGTGTTACGTACCTGACATACCACAATATCCGAATCACCTACCACTTTCAATATAGCACCGTTGAGGCTGATGGCTTTCTCTAAGCCCAAAATGAGTGCTTCATATTCGGCAGTGTTGTTCGTGCACTCGAACTCCAAGCGACTTGAGACTAAGTGTTTCCTTTACCTTGGGCCTATCAAAACACACCCGGCTCCAGAGCCATCCTTTGTCTTGGATCTATTGAAATACAAGGTCCACATGTCATTTGTACAAGGACCGCTTGTCACGCTGGTACTGCTACTACTATTACAATGTATTATCCAAGTTTCGTTTCCGTCAGTGGGGCAAGGAAGGAGATCCAACTGTGTGTCTGGTGGGGTGGGGCTTGGATGTGCAAGATAACACCCCAACTACGTTTCCAGAAAGAAATTTCCAAACAGAAGTTATGCGAAAGCCAACGATTCATTTTGACCATCCAAGGGAGTAAAGTTATGTTTCATATATCTCTCCAACAACACCTGGATCTGGTTGTTTCTGCCCTTGTGCGGAAGCCATAAGTGTGACCAGTCTGTGGAAAAATATCCTTGCAACTTGCTGGACTAGTCTCTGCTAAGCAATAAGCCATATGCTTCCGAGATGTACACAATCACAATGTTAACGCACTGGTGAACTCATCCATTAGACGATAACCGGATGATCACATCCTGGAGTTCACCAATGGCTGGTACACATGTTTGGTCAAGTTGGATGATCTGCGCAATTGTATTGCTCCATTGAACATTTTTTTGTTTAGCAATGGAGAGTGGCATGACATTGACTGATGCGCCATAATCAACCAAACAATTATGGACATTGAAGTTGAATATTTCAAATGATAACAAAAATGGTGGGCAGACCAAGTTCACTTCTTCCATGCGAAGCGCGTTGAGCACGGATGGGAATGTGTCAGGAGACCTGCTTAGTCGCTTGCTGGAAGATGCAACATTGTCTATGGAGGTTTGCCCTAGTGCGCACAAAAGAATATCCCGCTGACCCGTGAACTTGGTTAACTCATAAAGGGAGATGTTTGCACAAGTCTCTTTCATATCTTCAACAATATTGTAATCCAAAGCGGGAGGACTCGCCGAGTTTTCCGGGGGTAGACTTGTGTTTGTGTTGTCCGATGGGTTGCTTTTGTCTTTGTTATTCACAAACGTACTTTTATCTGTCGCTGTCTTCTTGGACTTGCCATGTGTTTTTTGTGTTGAGATGATCGGTGGGTCCACTGTTTTGAGTAGATGTTGTCTTACTTTTTCTCTCGGTATCTGAAAAACAGTGGGGACCCCTTGACTCCGCAAACTATATTGATTGTTTTGCTTCTGGGCTGGACAGTTGCTCGGAGGCTCCTTCTCGGTGGTTGTCTTCTGGGCAGCGTTAAGACATTGATACATGTTGATAAAATGCCCAACACTTGGAGCTTCATCAGATGCAACAAATTCCTCTTCGTCTTCAACCTCTGGCTCAGCATACTCGCTGGTCATAAATTTTTTAGTCAACTGTGTAGCCAGGGCGCTCATTCCTTGGTTCCATCCTTCGCAAGTCCTCTCCGAATGTCGTTCACAATGGAACTTGCAATAATGACCTGTCGCGATTGAATCCATGTTAAACACAAGGTTAGATCTCTGCACAGTTTTGGCTAGGTGACTGCTGTTGTTCGAAGCTGAGTTCTTCTTCTACGCAAATCTGGGAGGTCTGTTGTTCACGACTGACTCACTTGTTCGCTACTTGAGTTCGAAAACTTCAGTTGTCAAGGACTTGATGAGACGAGTAAGGTTTTCGATTTCGGTTGCTTCCTTGCCCTTTGCCTTACTCACAGTAGCCTAAGACCTCTTGCCCATGTCTTTGGAGTCCTTAGCTGGTTTGTCATCTACAATGAATCCAATAGAACAAAGGTATTTCTCCACATCAATTTCCTCTTGGCAATTTTCCAAAAGTGTTGGTTTCACAACTCGCTTGACAACTTCCACCACGCTGGTCGGCAGTGCAGACGTGTAGTCGTTAATTGTAATGGAGTCATGAGGTTTGGTGTCTACCGTGAACTTGTTCAAGATAGGGTTAAACCTATGGTTAAAATCTTTCAATTTTTCTTTCTTCTCCATCTTGAGACTACCCAACTCTTTTAACAACATGGCGAGGGTTTTGTCCTGATAGGAAGACTATGGTACCATACAATTGCTCTGCCATCCAAGGTACATGGAAACAATCTACATGAAACATCGTAATAACGTACCTCAAGTGTCTGCAGATGTAGGTAGAATGTGTCTAGATGATCTTTCGCTTTCACTACTCTGTCAGGGTCATACTTTGTTAACATCTTCTTTGCGTGTCTTGGCATCTTGTGCAAGGCACCCGGGAGTGCCAGTGGACCCTGTGTCATCCATTCGAGATTTTGATCAACCATATTGTCCTCTTCTTGGGCCTCCTCCTCTTCTTCTGAATCTGATGGTTCCACCTCTGAATCTATTGGTTCGTCTCCTACTCTGCTGCCTTTGTCGGAACCTGAGCCCAAGAGTAAGTTTTTATCTTCTTCTCCTTCTAGGAAAAAAAGAGGTTCCTCTTCATTCTCAACATCTTCTGCCAGCTCTTCAAGAGTGTCGAGGATTACTTCTTCAAAATATGAGACTACCACTCCTGTGGGTGTAGTCTTTTGCTTCCTCTGTGAAGAGGGAAGAGTATGTACTCCTGGAATTAGTCCAACAACTTTAGCAAATTGGCGGGTGATGGGACAGACAACACAAATGTGATGATATGAAATTTCTTATTTGGGTCTGGGAGGTGAGGAGTAACCAACTTTAGAGTTGTGTGTGGGAGAGAGGGAGTTTGTGTTATTGCCTTGACCAAATGATAGATAAGTGGGGTTGAGAGGACATTCAGCCATAAACTGCTAGCGGCCCTCTTTATAGCACCAGAAATGTTGACAGTGCTGGACCCACCAACATTCAGGGGATCTCCCTTGTATGAAGTCTCAACTAGACCTCACACCATTTGGTGTAGGAGTCCCATCCAATACGATAACCCGGTTGCCATTATCTTAGATATTTGTCTTATCTCTTATTGTTCAGCACATGAGTGTTATGCTTGTAACTTCAAAAAAGCGAGGTGAGTATGCCTGGCGAGTGCGTAATGTAACTTTGTGTCCAATTTCTATTATTGTAAGGGAGAGGGTAAAAGTGAGCCTTTAGATGGGAAGCAGTAGTACCACCCAAGGAGAGACATGTGAAAACAACAAGGGTCTGTCCAACATCCAACGGAATAGTCCACATCGGATGCAACAGTCGTTGAACCAAAGTGCAAGGGAAAACACGTACATTATCCACCGAAGTAGTCTACACGGGGGTGACGATCACTATAACCAAGGAAAACAAGGATGGTCAGTCTAATGTCTAACAGAGTAGTCCACACAGACGAGACAACAACGATAAACAATACAACACATTTTCAATAATGTAAGTACTAAAATAACCAAAGTAATTCAACTATCTTGGTACAGGTTAAGCAAACATGCATTACAAACATTTAAAGAATAATCTTACAAACAGATACAAAACATGCGTGAAAACTTGCTGGCCTGAAATGGACTTTTGAATTATAAAAAAGTTCCAAAACACATTTGTATACCACATATCATTAGCCCCAGTAGCGAGACATTAGAGCCACTCCTCGCTCCTCAAAGAACATACTACAAACTCTCAAGGCTATGTGGGAGGAGCCAAGGTGAAAAGTCCATTGCTCATACAATGAGGGGGTATATATAGCCAAGGGGGATGCTTGACCCTTGTGACTCTTGGACTTCCCTCATGACCGCTCAAGTTCATATGACTTTTCAACTAACGTGGCTCTTCAACTTCATATGTGCGTCCGTTGGAATTTCACTTTACATTACATTTGATTACAACAAGTATGACCCATAGTAGTGATGTGGCTGAGACAACTCATGACACAACTCAACATGACATTCTAACATGCACTGGATCACTGTGGTGTCCATGTCAAGCTGCTATGTTACTGAGTGGTGGATGTGCTCTAGGTGTGTTATATCTTCACCTTCACATGGCAAAGTGTTGTGGGGTCTTCGATGGTTTTGGTCTTTGCTTGATGGTTCAATGCATGTGTCCCTTTCGCTTGCTACTCGATGTGCTTTGTACGTTCGTTCACCTGTGAGCAAGTCTTCTAGTATGTGTTCCTTGTTCATCTCATTCGTCGTAGCGCCATGTTCCATCAATGTACTTGTTCCTACAATTCACTCATGACGGAACGACATCAAATCCAAAAATCTCCTAGTCTAACATGATGCATTGTTTTCGGCTTCAGGTCTAGGTGACTAGGAGGGAGGACAAGATATTGAAACTGCGCAGAGCACAACTCAGGTCGGGATGAAGGGCTCTGGAGTACTATCGAGAAAAACTACATAGAGGTCATTGGGAGGCAAAATTGCGCAATGAGGGACAACAATGACAACGGCAAGGTGGAACCCAGTTGGGCAGAACTGCATAATTGCCTGGGGGAACTGTTGGACAGTTCTGCACAATTTTCAGGATGAGGATTGAGCGGGTCACTCAGGGTCCAGCTGAGAATCTGTGCAATTTCTTAGAGGGAGACAAAGCGGGGCAGCAAAGGGCATTAGCAGGCAATTCTGCGCAGTTTTCAAGAGCAAGGCATGATCACGCCGTGGGGAGTTGCTGGTCATAACTACGCATTTCTGAGAGACAATGTGGTACAGGTAGCATTGTGCAGTTTCCAAATACAATGCAGAGCAAGGCAGTAGAATGTGTACTAGTCAGAACTGCGCCAATTTTCAGGAATAGTGCAGAGCAAGGCAACAAAGGCCTGACTAAGTATCACTGTGCAATTTCTGCATGCAGTGCAGGGAAGGCAGTTAGGAATGTCTGTGCAATTTAGGAGAGCAGTGAAGCCTCAGGTCATAGTGTAGTGCAAATTTCCGGTAGACCAGAGGGAGGCTTGATAACTAATCTTGCGGGAAGCACAGATTGGATTGGGTTTGGAGACAACTTTCGTGCAATTCTGGGAGGCAGACAACCTGCTCACTTCGAGGATTGCGCAATGCAATTGCCCTAGTGGACAACCTCAAGCACTATGCAATTCTGGGCAGCAGAGCAGGGTCACTGAGAGCTAAGACTGCGCAGTGCAACTCAGTCGGGGTCAGGTTGAAGAGGTTTGTCCGATCAACTGATTTTTAGGAAAAATGGCTAAGTGTGAGAGCAAGTGAATTTGTATATACATGACATTGTGATCAAACACTTGGCATGACTCGACGATGGGACACCACAAACCAACAAGACAAACATGTGCTCAGCGAGACTGTCTTAAGTTTAAGAGCGACATTTGAGATAGCCTTTCGAACCACTGTGATGACACTTGCGCGACAACGGTTACAATTTGTGTGAATACGACCGATGTGCATAAAGCGAAGATAACTCATGCACACAAAGACCAACCTTCAAAATCGCAAGAACAAGATTGCAAGCATGACAAAGCAATCAACATGCCAAAAGACGACTGTTGATCAGACAAGCAAAAGGGTGTAGAGACTCTACAAGAGCTCATGGGACGAGCTCAAGTGTTTGTAACCATTAGTGGAAAAACCAAGGAAGTCTCTGAAATTTAGATGCAAGCCAAAATTTTGGAGGGTATTGCAGCTGCTACAACACCATAGTTTAACATTGGTAATTCAATTTTTATTATTTTTTATTACGATTTAAATTTATTTATTTGTAAGATGATTAGTTAAGGTCTTATTATGGATTGTTTAGTAACTTCCATTTCTATTAGTTACTATTTTTTTTTTTAGTTTTATTTCCTTCATTTAACTTTTGTTTTTTATTATTTCCATTTTCACGAATTATAGTTTTTTTGTTTTTTGTGTTTTTCTATTTTTCAATGTAAAATGACTTATTATTATATTAAAAACATATTTTAATAAATTTAATTATAAAAATATATATACTAATAAAAAAACATATATATTAAAGTGTATATATATTAATACGAACAATATTAGTTAATTATATTTTTTAATTTTTGGTGATGACATTCAACAATACAATATTTTATTAGTTGTTTTATTTTTGTGATGAAATCTTTATCTTTGTTATTTTTTAGTTTAATTAAGCTATATTTAAGTTAAGCTGCAAGTACTAACTACTATGTAAAGTCTCAATGTTACAGATCAACAACTAACATCCCCACCAATGACAATTGAGTTCGGGAATGACTATCCTCCCAACCAACCTCAACCCCTCAATCTATGGCTAAAAACTCTATGAACCTTTAATCAATAAAAAAAAAGTCATCCAACATACCATCTTTTTATCTTTTCAACATAAAACCCAAGCCCTAAAGAAAATATTCTCAAAAAAAATTTGATCATCCAACCTTCTCAATATCCATTAAATAATAGTTATCCCATAGTATCATGCAAAAATATCCATGCATACAGCCCATTTTCCCTCTAAGCAATTATCTTTTATCTTTTCTTAATAATGTACCTTTACTTTAGTTCCACTTTATATGCAGTTTTTATTGGCTTTTCTTAATATTGCAACTTTAGTTTGCTTTATTCTATTTCCACTTTATTAGCACATTTTATTAGCTTTTCCTTTCAATTCTACTTTATTTAGTTTTAATTATCTTTTATTTTTATTGGTTATTGGTTTATTTATTTGTTTTTATATTTATTATATTACTATTTTATTTATTAAATTATTTTTCAATATGAAGTGTATGATTAATTCAAATACATATCATTTTAGATTCTTAATTTTGAATTTATCAAATGTAAAAAACAATAAAAATTTTCATGTGCAATTTTAGAATGCAAAACTTAAGAAAATATTTGCACCTCGAAAAATATAAAAATTAAGATGAGTTTAAGTGGATTATAATCTTTTATTATAACAACTACTCTGTTCAATTCAATTTTTATTGTAGATAAAAATCAATTTAATTTTATTATAGATCATTTTTTTTAATAGTTTGTAATAACTACTATTTTGTGATAACTATCCATGAATTTTATTTTGATTGAAGATTTATTTTAAAATCCATCTTTTCATTTTATTATTAAAGATTTGTATAGTTAAATTAAGTTATAACCATTAATCAATTTTATCTTGGCTGAAGCTCTCATTTTAAAAACCATCTATTTTGTTTTCTTGGTGAAAATTCGTATAATACTCAGCACATCCCTCCCATCCCACTGTGGATCAACCCCCATTTTCATCACCTCATAACTTCATCAACAGTGATATAGAATTTCTTCTCGTGAACCCTGTTATGAATATGACCACCCTCACTGTGCATAAGGGTAAAAGTCTGGCCTCCTCACCTGTTATTAGCCCAAATTATGCAAAGAACATTAACACCCGCCGGAGGGGAAGGGGGGACGTTAACACTGAGGGATGACCAAGGGCAAACAATTGTTTGGTGATGTGGTTGGTTTACATGACGTACCAATTATGGACTCATCTCCATGGGACCCTTAGAGCAAATGTGCTCCCCCTCCCCCGAGACTGAGTCATGATGAATATCATTTTTTCAATTTGCGTGGCCTGGGGGATGCCACGAAAAAACTCTCCCTGCGGCACCTGGTAAACTCAGTTCGCCTGATCATCATCCTTATTCAGGAAACCATGGTTGATATTGCTCGATAAATTTCATATTTTCAGTCCATGTTTCCAACATGGTGTATTGTTGCTATTGATTCTTGTGGATTATCAGGTGGGCTTAGCGGCTCTGTGGGATCCATACTGGGCAAACTTCTAGGCACAAATTTTTCACTGGAATATTGCTATCTGGTCACATTCAGGGTCTGGATGAGCGGATACACATTTGCAACATATATGCACCATATGAGGGTAGACAATTATTCTAGGACAGGGTGGATGCTTCAGACTTAAGATTGGTTCTGTGATTATAGCGGGGGATTAAAATGCCATAATAAACAGGGAAGAGGTCTAGGGAAAAAGAGGTCGGGGAGATCCCCTGGCTAGTAGATTGAATATACTTTTTGATGAGAACCAATTAATCGATATCTGCCTAGATCCTATCGAACCCACCTGGCACAATAGAAGGAGAGGTGATAATTATATTGGCAAGAGACTTGATAGATTCATGGTCCATCAGAATTTATGTGAAATTTTGGGAAATCTTAGATCTCATGTGGAAAAAACCTACTTCTCGGATCATTGTCCCATTGTTCTGCAACGGAGGGATGAGTCGGTCAGAAGGGGATTACCTTAAAAATTCAATTGTACGTGGCGTGATGACGATTCTTTCAACGATTTGGTTAAGGGGATTTGGAATTCTTATGAGACTTCCAGAAACTGATTGGCAATTGAAAACATCACACTGAAGTTAAAACCGCTAAAAAGCCACGAATTAAAAGCGTTGATGGTTGAGATTCGTGAGATAGGAAATCACCTGACCACTAGATTGCCGACATAACAACACATGGATCGATTGAAAATTTTGGAGGATTGGAAGAAACACATACTGGAGATTCGGGAATCCACCTGGAGATTAAAGAGCATGCAAGGGAATCACAATACAAAATTATTTCATCTCTATGAAAACCAACGGAGAAACATAAATGCCATATGGAAAATCAAGGGGGCCGGCGGGGAAACTATATATACAGATGCAGAGATTCGTGGAGAAGCTGTAAAATACTTTCAGGGCCTATTCAAGGCTAGGGAAGAGATTAAGAGTGAAGACCTCCTTTGAGGTGCGGAGGAATACCCTACAATGTTTGATAATGAGGCAAACATGGCATTATACATACCTGTCACATTGGAGGAGATCCACTCTGTTTTAAAATCTTTTACCTGGGACAAATGTCCAGGCCCGGATGGCTATACGGTGGAGATATTTTTACATTTTTTTAGAGCTCACGAAAACATATTTGTTGGAGATGGTGGAAGAATCCCGGATTAGACGTTCCATCTGCGGGTCCATTAAATCCACTTTTATTGCACTTGTCCCAAAGGTCACAGCTCCCTCCTCCTTAGATTTCCAATCGATCTCTCTTTGCAACATCATATATAAACTCATTTCAAATATTATTGCGGAACATATTAAAGACGTTCTTTTTGTACACATTTCTGAGGACCAATTTGGGTTCCTTCATAAAAGATCCATGCATGACGCTATTGCCATAGCACAAGAATGTGAACATACCATTCAGACCAAAAAATTGGAGGCGTTGGTGATGAAGGCAGATTTACAGTGAGCATATGATTGTGTCAACTGGCCATTTCTCATGATTATTCTGCAGAAGATTGGTCTGGCTATACATAACATAGAGTGGATAATGGCATGTGTCTCACATGCATGGTTGGCAGTTCCCATAAATGGTTTCCCCACTGAATTCTTTTGTGCTAACTGTGGCTTGAGACAAGGTTGTTCGCTATCGCTCCTCCTCTTCATTCTTGTCATGGACAAGATTGGTAGAAAGATTAAATTGGCCAAAATAAATGGGACTTTCAGGGGATTGCAGATGAATCATGAGGTTAGTGTCACACATCTCTTTTTCGTTGATGATATTCTGACCTTTGGTATGATGTTTGGACCACAATGGGAAACCTTATATCAATTATTTCATCTGTTTAGCAGGGCATCTGGATTGATTACAAACAGTCACAAATCTATACTTATTTATTCATATGGAAACTACACTGAGATACATCACATTGCTGACATGTTTGGAGTCGCATACAAACCACTACAGGATGGTTTCACCTATTTGGGGTATAGGATGAAACCAAATAATTATCGTGTATAGGACTGGTCTTGGCTACTGCAGAAACTCAGGAAAAAACTAAAATGTTGGTCTCACCGGTGGCTCTCCCTGGGCGGTAGATTCACATTGATTCAATCAGTTTTACAATAGACAACCATTTACTAGATACATCTTTTTGCCCTCCTTGCTCGCATCAGCTCCGAGAGTCAATTCATCTTTGCACATTTTTTGTGGTCTGGACTAGAAGGTAAGGGTAAATTCCACTTGATTAAATGGGATATTATCTCCAACCCTAGAGACACGAAAGGATGGGGAATCCTCAACACCAAAGTTTTTGGGTGGTCTCTACTTACTAAAACCTTGTGGAGAGCATTGTTCGGAGTGGGCATTTAAAAAAACATTATACATGGCAAATATCTCAAAGGAA
This sequence comes from Pinus taeda, assembly GCA_000404065.3. NCBI lineage: Eukaryota > Viridiplantae > Streptophyta > Pinopsida > Pinales > Pinaceae > Pinus > Pinus taeda. Next base: position 157,151 of record APFE030117906.1, read on the forward strand.
GACAAATCTCATATTGGATTCACTAGGGGGAAATAGGCATTAGAAGTGGCTCTTACATTTGGCTGAGTTTTCATAAGGCAAAATACCATTTTCTACAGCGTATCAGTTGGTCATTTGGAAGTGGAGATAAGATTATTATTGGTAGGGACAGTTTTATTGGCTTAGTTGACAACTATAGACTCCCGGAGGACTTCTTGGAGGCACTACGCCAACGAGGTATATTTTTCTTGGAATGGGGGATTTATGATTGGCAAGAGATTCACCTGGTTTGGAAGGAGGTTGCACAACTTGCATTGAGGGGGCAATTGGCACAAATTTAGATTTAATACACGAAGAGGTTTAGGGGTGTGGGTTTATGTAGACATCTGGGTGGAGACACCCTTACATGGGATGGTTGTATGCAAAATGATATGGTGGTTGTAGCAGACTGCTACAAGCACATCTCTCACCTAGATAATGAATATGCTCCACGATCATGGTTTCTGGCGATCTGGAGATCAACAACACCTATAAAGATCATCTTTTTCTGTTGGTTAGTATGGAGGAATTGAATTCTGACATGGGATAATTTGTGCAAACACGACTTCATTGGACTTGGCTGGTGCGTCCTATGTGGTGGGGGTGATGAGACGGTAACTCACATCTTCATTCACTATAACATTTCTTTACAAATCTGGTCTGTCATTCTGTTGTCTTGCAGGTTAAGTTACAGAGTTTTCTTGTCAATTGAATATTGTTTGAGATGGGGAGCCTCTGGGGTGGGGACTCAAAAATGTATTCCACTGTTTACTTTCTGGGAGATTTGGAAGGCACGCAAGCATTGTATCTTCCGTGGGGTGCCGATCAATGTATACAAAATCTGTGCGAAAGTCCTCTCATGGCTTGAACATATGGCACCAAGGCACCAACGCACCATAGACATGTCAAGACGCTTATTAAACCCTTGCATCTGCCTGCGGGTTTTTTTGATGGTGGTGCACCGCAGGGACAATGTCTTTGTGGGGGATGGTTGTGCATCGACGAACATACTAGTTACAAATTGCACTAGCAAGGGGGGGAAGGTACAAACTCCAGGGCAGAGATTATAGCCCTTTGGGGCCTATTGTGGTTTGCAAGGGAAAGGGAGCTCCAAAACATACATATCTATGGGGACTCTAAAACAATGATAGATTTTCAGGTATATCTTGTTTCGATCCCCAAGAACTTCGGGGGTGGAGGGATAGAATCAAGACATTGCTATGATATTTCAGGAGTAGCCCAATGTCACACATCTACACAGGATCAAATAGGATAGCTGATGCACTTTCAAAGTAGCGGTTGCACGATCTAGAAGGATATATCTTCTACATCGTTATATCAGATGACAATGTGAGGGAGGAAGGCTATTAAAATTGGCAACTAGGGCCAAACTCCATGTGGGTCATCTTATTTATGGCAGTTGATATTTTTCCTTGATTCCTCTCATCGAGAGGTGTATCGAGAGGTGTAGGATTGATTTAAAGATCATCTGATTTCGACAAGCATTTATGGAGATATGAATTTATTTCTAATTACTTGACAAATTGTCAAGGTTGGCCAACAGCTAAGTGTGTGGCACACATGCCCAGTGTTTCATATAAATATAAGAGAGGTTGAGTCATTATATCATCTCAACACTCATCTTCTCTCCTCATCTCATTGGGCCAGCGAAGGAGCAACTTCTCTCACACGTGCAAGAGGAAGGACACATTTTCTGTTTAGGGTGACGTTAACTGATTTAGGGCAGCGTTGACTTTTCTAGGGATGTGTTGACCAAGTGCTGGGCTACTAAATGAAGCGTTGACCGAGCATTGACCAAGGGCTGACCTACACATGCTGTTTGGGTGTTGCGTTGACTGGTTAGGGCTGACCGCAGACTGCTGATCTTTGACTGTTGTTTTGACTGTTGACCAAGGGCTCTTTTGGGCTGCCAAAGTTCGTTGTTGAGGACTGAGTTCTTCAAGGTTTACTAGAGGTCAATCCAAGGCTGTTTGACTGGATTTGACTTTGTTGATTTAGGGTTTGTTGCTGTTGTCATAAAATTACAGATTTATGAATTTGTACTATTTCTCTTTGCTGAACTATTGAAGATTAAAGAAGAATTGATCAAAGAGTTTCACCGCATTGGGGTTTGTCCCTGGCTAGCCGCCACATCTTGTGTTTCTTGTCTTGGCTTGTTTTTTGTCGATCTATTAATGTTGTATCAACATTTTACTTTATGTTTATGTGATTGCTAAACAATGGCTAATAAGTAGAAATCGAAGTAAACTGCACTAAGCATAGAACATACCATAAATTAACATGGTATCAGAGCTGAGGTGAAGACAAAGCCCAAGCAAGAACAAGAGCAAGAGCAATCACCGAAGGCTATTGAAGCAATCTCAAAGACTTCATGGGGTCCTCATCACACTTCCCTGCTGAAGACAAGCTCCGTGAGAAGTTTGACTATCACAGATGGAAGATGCCTCTCGATCTGACATTAGAAGAGCAGGGAGTGTTGGACCATGTGAGAGGCAGAATCGTTGAGCCTTCATCAAATGCATCTGCTGCTTCTAGGAACAAGTGTACCAGGGGAGAAGTCAAAGCAAAGAAGATCATCTAGGACTCTATCGACAAATGCTAGGGCCTATGTTTCCGAGCTAACCACCTCCAAGGAAATCTATGATGGACTTGTAAGCTTATTCAAAGTCAATGATGCAAATCAAGTTTTGTTCCTTAGAAATAAGCTGAAGGAAATTAAGAAGGGCAAAGATGACAGTTTGCAAGCATACTTCTTAAGGATCACCGAGATCAAGAATGATCTCCTATCGATTGGGGAAGTCGTTCCTGATAGGGAATTGACCATCACAACTCTCGGAGGCCTCCCATCTGAATGGTATATATTCAGAACCACTCTTCTCAACAATAATGTAATCCCAGGATTTGAGGAATTGATGGTGAGATGCATTCAAGAAGAAACAAGGATGGAAGATCAGGAAATTTCTGCACTTAGAGGCAATCCCGCTGCATTCTCCTTTGATGCTAAAAGGAGAAATAATTCTGGGGCAAGATCTAAGGGAAAGGTTCGACCAAAAGGTGAAAGGAAAAGTAGATGTTACATTTGCAACAAAATTGGCCACTATGCGAGGGAGTGCCCTGATAGAAAGGATACATCTCATGACGATGATCAAAATCACTCCCGAGGCAATTCCAACAACAATCAATGGAAGGGCAGGTTCAATGGCAAAGGAAAAAGGAATGACGGAAATAAGGAAAATGGTCAACCCTCCAAGAAGGCAAGAAACTCCAGGTATGAATCTAACGTTGTTAACAATAAGCAAGATGAATATTATCTACCAGCGACCCTCTCTATTACTGCTCCCCCGAACTCGATGGGAAATTGACTTATTGATAGTGGTGCCTCAAAGCACTTCACTGGTTACAAAGAAGCTCTCTCTAATCTGATAGAGAAGGAGACCAACCTGGAAATTGTTCTTGGGGACAACTCCAAATATCCCGTGAAAGGCATAGGAAATGTTACTCTACAATTGAATCAGGGTAATACAATTCATTTGCAAGAAGTCCTATATGTACCTAATCTCAAAAAGAACCTGGTGTCCATTTCGGCAATGGAAGATAAAGGCTACAAGGTGGCCTTCATAGATGGCAAGGTACGTGTATGGAAAAAGAATTTTAAAGATGCGTTCACTCTTGGGTTTCAAGTTGATTCACTATATTAGGTTGGAGGAAGTCCATTGGGTGTCATGTCTTGTGACACATCTCTTCAGTTCAAACTATGGCATCAGAGGTTTGCTCACCTTCATTATAAAGCTCTACCTGAAGTGAGACAAATGGTGACAGGGATGCCCGAGTTCAAAGTAGAGCAAGGTGTATGTCTGGGATGTGCCAAAGGAAAGCTCAAAAGGGGACCATTCCCCTCAAGCCATAGCAAGACCTATGATATATTACAGTTGGTTCACTCAGACACATCCGGTATGATGCCTGTGAACTCCTTGGGAGGATATTTATATTACCTCACTTTTATAGATGATTATTCTCGCAAGACTTGGATATAGTTCTTGAAAAAGAAGGATGAAGTGTTCTCCTAGTTTCGTCACTTCAAAGCCTTAATCGAGAATCAAACCAAAAAGAAGATCAAGATCTTAAGGACTGATAATGGGACTGAATATGAATCCAATGAGTTCCATGACTTTTGCAAAGAGGTTGGCATTAAGAGGAAGACTACAACACCATATACTCCTAAGCAGAATGGTGTGGCAGAAAGGAAGAATCGTACGATTGTGGAAGTTGTCCGTGCTATGCTCCATGATCAAAGGCTTCCAAAGTTTCTATGGGCTGAAGCTGTGAATACTGCCGTATATGTGCAAAACCGATGGCCTCATCAAGCATTGGGTTCCAAGACCCCCGAAGAAATGTTGACTAGTAAGAAACTTGACGTATCTCATTTTAGAATTTTTGGAAGTCCTATATATTTTCATGTGTTGAAAGAGAAAACGAATAATTTGGGTGCAACTGGAAAGAAAGGAATCTTCGTGGGCTATAGCGAAAATACTAAGGGTTATAGAATCTATGTGGCTAGTCAAAGGGATGTCGAGATTAGCCATGATGTCACCTTTGATGAAGATATGGCTCTTAGAAAAGTTGACAATCTTCCTATACTAAGGAAATCTAGAGAAGCCGTCACCAGGAAACCAGAGGAAAAGGAAGATGAGACGATGTCGGATGTAGAAGAACCTATTGATCCCCCTACGCAAGAACCTTCCTCTTCTAGGAAGAGGCCTTCATGGCTCAGGGGGACACTTGATGATGCCGAAGGACACATTGCACCCAGAGGGACTTTTCGTGAAAGTAAGCAGCCGGCTAGGTATTAGGGTTACTCGACCATCATGAGCACGATCATTCAAAATGAGCCTTCATCGTTCGCAGACGCTGTCAAGCATCAAGTATGGAAGGATACTATGACTAAGGAATATGATTCCATCATGAAGAACAATGTCTAGGATGTGGTCCCCAGACCCCAAGACAAAGTAGTTGTCACTTAGAAATGGCTTTACAAGATAAAGCATGGAGCTGATGGAAGTGCTGAAAAGTATAAGGCTCGTTTTGTTGCTCATGGCTTCTCTCAGAAGGAAGGTATAGACAATGACGAGATATTTGCACCTGTTGCCCGATATACCACCATCCGCTCGATCATAGCCCTTGCTGCTTCGCAAGGATGGAACCTACATCAGATGGATGTCAAGACCGCGTTCTTGCATGGTTCGATCAAAGAGGAAGTCTATGTGGAACAACCCGAAGGATTTGGGATTCATGATCGGGAATCTCACGTGTGCAGGTGAAGAAAGCCCTCTATGGGCTGAAGCAACCACCCCGAGCGTGGCATGAGAGGATCGATAGCTACTTGATGAAGTTGGGATTGAGTAGGAGTGAAGTCGACCCTAACCTTTACTTTAAGGTTGAAGCTAACAAACCTCTCATACTGGTGTTGTACGTTGATGACCTCTTTCTGACAAGTGCAGACTGTCTCATTCACAAATGTAAGAGAGAGTTGGCTTCTGAGTTTGAGATGAAGGACTTGGGACTGATGCACTATTTCCTAAGACTAGAAGTTTGGCAAAAGCCAGGGGAGATTTTCTTTTCTCAAGGAAAATATGTGGTGAAGATATTGGAGAGATTCGGTACGGTGGACTGCAAGCCCGTGACTACCCTGATGGAGCTTGACTTCAAGAAGTTAAGCGGTAGTGCTGTCGGACCTGTTCTACAAAATGCTACCGAGTATCATCAACTTATCGGAGCATTGGTGTTCTTGGTGACCTCCTGCCCGGATATATGTTTTGCAGTCAACATGTTGAGTCAACATATGGTTGAGCCTCACCACACACATTGGATTGGTGCCAAGAATCTATTGAGATACCTTCGTGGCACAATCACTCATGGGTTGAGATACACTATCAGAGATGTGAGACTACATGGATATACCGATGCTGATTGGGCAAGCAGTGTGGTGGACTGAAAGAGCACTTCCGAGTGTTGTTTCTCCTTGGGAACTGCCTCAATATCCTAGATGAGCAAGAAGCAGAAGTCAGTAGCTTTAAGCACCGCTGAGGCAGAGTACATTGCTGCGAGTATGGCCTCTTGTGAGGCGGTCTGGCTGCGGAAGCTCTTCAGTGAACTGTTTGGATTTACATTGGATACTACCATGATCCTGTGTGACAATCAGAACGAGATTCATTTATCAGAGAATCCTATATTTCTTGATCGCTTCAAGCATATTGATATGAGGTACCACTATATCCGGGATATGGTGCAGAGGGGAGCAATAAGGCTCCAACATATCAGTACAGATGAGCAGGTCGCCGACATTTTGACAAAGCCCCTGGGAAAGGTCAAATTCTTGACTTTCTGAGAACGACTTGGTGTCGTTGAGAGACCCTCTTATGAGGGTCGTGGATGATGCATACATTGAGCTCTGGAAGCTCCGGGGGGCTTGGGGTACTTCTTGGAGCAACATGTGACCATAGGGCGACTCACCCTCCCCTAATGGTGTGCTATGTACAGGGTGAAAGGTTCAACCTTTCCTTGTGATACCCCATGGTGACTTTGGGACATGATGATTAGTTTTCCTGTCGAGGCATCCTACCCATGCAGTTTGGAACTCGTGGGAAGTACCTCTCATCTTATCAATGAGTACGGAACTGGGTATAGGGACCATTAGTAGTACTATCGATGATACTGATTTGGGATCAGTGAGAGTGGTATGACACACTCTTTGAGACTGACTTCGGGTCAGTGGAGGATGGTATGATACATCCTCGATCATTTCATCTTCTTCATAGTTAAGTAGAGCAGAGCAGAGCAATGCAGGGTAGTGCATTTGATGGTAGAGATAGTACCGATGGTCAGACGGATTAGCAGATGGAGTTCTCCCTAGTTGAGAGGGAGTGTTAAAATTGGTAACTAGGGCTAAACTCCATGTGGGTCACTTATTTATGGCAGCTGATATTTTTCTTTGATTCCTCTCATCGAGAGGTGTAGGATTGATCTAAAGATCATCTGATTCCGACAAGTATATATGGAAATATGAATTTATTTCTAATTACTTGACAAATTGACAAAGTCGGTCAGCAGCGAAGTGTGTGGCACACATGCCCAGCTTTTCATATAAATATAAAAGAGGTTGAGTCACTATATCATCTCAACACTCATCTTCTCTCTCCTCATCTCATTAGGCCAGCGAAGGAGCAGCTTCTCTCACACATGCAAGAGGAAGGACGCATTTTCTGTTTAGGGCAGCGTTGACCGATTTTGGGCAGCGATGACTTTCTGGCAGCATTGACCAGTGTTGTGAAAATCGCGATATTATTGTTTTATCGCGAGTTTTTCAGCAGAACGAAAATATCATGAGTTTTATTCGAAATTATCGCTGGTATTTTTTTTGCCCGATTTTTTGGAAATTATCGCGAGTTTTTCAAATTATCACGATTTTTTTTCCAAAAAATCGCGATAAAATCAGAAATTATCGCGGGCAGTCGGGGCAACAAGGTTTTATAAGGGATGCTAAATGTTTGAAATGCAATTTTTTTTGAAGAAACAAATAATTTTTGAGTGGGGCAGCTTAATGATCAAGTCTAGGACCTAGTATTGATACGCTATTCATGGTAATGTTAAATTCTTAAAGTAAAAGGATGAAAATGATGGCAATTTTAAATTTTTAACATTACCATGAAATGACTCAGGATGTTTGAGAGTGGTTCCGGCCTCATTGGATTTCATATGGAGAAAGTAGAATTTTAGATTTCATTCAAAATCTAGCAGATTTGTCAATTTTTCAGGATTTCAGGATTGGGAGATTGTAATGTTTCCAAGTGACACCACCTGCTCAGGCTACCCCTGCTACCAGTAGAGGATGTGGTCTACCTCCTATAGCTCCTACTTCTAGTTCTTTAGCTTCTAGAGCATAGCAGACTCCACTGCGAACTCCACCAGCGCCAGCATCTACATCTAGAGGGAAAGGGAAAGCTGTGGCATTTTCTTGCAAGAGGGGTAGAGGAAATCAATAGGATTAGACTTTCGTTATTTTCTTCATTTTATTGTATATGACATTATGACATGATGAGATACATTATTATATTTTTTGTTGATATTTTGAGGCTGAGTTGGGACTCAGGAGTCAAGACTTACTATTCAGGACATGATTCAAAGTTATGTGTGATTTTAGCACTAGAAATGATATTAAACATCTTATATATTAGTTCTTTTATCATATTTATGTGTCAATGTATTTATTTTATGTTGTAGATGGTTTAGATATTAAAAAAATTGAAAAAAATGAAAAAAATGAATATATTTGTACCAAACAATTTTTTCCCGATTATTTCCCGATAATTACGATTTTTTCCGATTTTTTCCTCGCACTGATATTATCCCGATAACGATTAATGCAACATTGCCAAAAACATGGAGTAGCTTCCTTGTCATCTCATCCCGCTTCATGGATTCATTCAAGGAGCTGGCTCATCCAATAGAAGACTGGTTCCAAAAGTAGAAGAGCTCAGATTATGGGTTCGTCCCTCCTATTTTGCATTATCAGAAATTTTTTTCCTCGCATGGACTCAACACACAGCTGCCAGGCTGGGTATACGCAGGGTAGTACATCAAACATTCAGAGCTTTTGCTGTTTCTGTCATTTATTCTCTCTGGAAATAGATGTGATTAAAACCCACCCTGGAAGGTGGAGCAATTCGATGGCCTTCTTGCCTGCCCATTGGAGTCTATGAAAGTGGAGAGCACATTTTTGAAGTTAATCAAGGGAATCTCAGACATGATTGTCATCGTGTCAACTAATATAAATCTAAATTTACTTAAAACCGACTTGTATTTTTTACTCTAAAAGTTTATTTGTATTTTTATTATTTTTTAATATGACATTATCTAATGTGACATCTTCCCCATACTGGGCTGTAGTGTGCCTCTCAGTGCAATAAAATAGAGCATTACAGATTTGGTGAATGGTTATTGGATGACTAGTTTGATGATTTGAAGAGCAGCAATTCAAGAAAGGTGGTGGAGGGTCCATCAGTTACTAGAATTCAATGCATATAATCCTACGTAGCAATGAAGTGCAAGAAGCACCTGATCAATGTGAACACGAGAAGTGGTAGCATACAAGCTATAGAGGCCAATCTCATCAGTGACATAGACAGGTGCACTTGAACTATTTCACGATACAAATTAGAGGCGACAATCCACAAGTCACCTTGTGTTCCTTGTTAGCATGTTTGAAATCCTACCTTAGCTATTCCAGATTTTTCACCAAGTACGATGGTAGAAGGATCCTTAATGTAGATGGATATGTAGTCTACTGTCTGACCTGATCACCAAAACAATTGGCATGCACTGATCAGCTAATACAGTCTAATTCTGTAATCCTCTCTTTTTCTATAAGTAAATGGAAAAACGCTTCAGTGAGAAGTGAAAAAACAAAAAAAAAAAACAAAAACCAGATATGCCTAAGGACAACAATAAAAAGAGAATTCTACCACCTCATGTTTGAAAATTTCTGCCTGTAATTTCAAAAAATCTGCATATATGACATCTAAATATTATCATCCCTCTCGATGTCTTATCGATATGATATCTTGTCGATATATTTAGACTATGCTTCAATATACAATCTTCTTTGGTTTCAGAAATTTACAAATATAAGACACCTAAGTTTTACCGTTCCACTAGGCTTCTTTTGAATATGATCTATCTGTTCAATATATGTAAACTGTGACCTAATAGAAACTAGCATTTCCCACAGCGAAGTCACAATCAAAGGCACCACTAGATGCCTTTTGACCATAATACACCGACCAATACATGGAATACTAAAATGGGTTTCGATATCATTTCTCACCCCAATTTCCCAATCAATGTCAAATCTTTACACTAGATCTCCAGGCACTTCAAATGCCATACTAAATCAAAACCTAAAAATAAAACCTATTTCTTGGCTCTGAACGCAAATTTGAGAACTAGGATGACCTTGTTATAATGCATGCCTCTTTATGAAGTTTGGTTGCATTGTCAATAATCCCCAAAAGGACACTACCCTTCCTTAGAACGATGGTAATGGTTTGCAATCATACCTCACGATTATTACTTGTGTAGCAATCTTGGAGATGAGCTTGACTGCAGAGTGGTGGTCACAACAAACTTAAGGTTTCTTACCAACTCGAATAGCCAATCCACAGGATGTGTTTAACAGCCCAAATGCAATTTCCAGCTTCTCATTATGGTGTTAAAGAATTTGTTCCCCCTCCTCCTCTCATATCATTCAACACAGTCCCAGTATGTGGAACCTACTCTGCAACATTCATCTTCCAAGACAATCTGTCCAACTTAGTATAAATTTCTTGCATTTGTGGGTGTGATTTATCTCCTACGATGAAATAATGAACTCGCTTATTGACCTCAATCCAACTGCATCCAGGCATCTTTTTTACTCCTCTCTGGTCCATCATTTTCCGTACCTTTTCTCTGTCATCCCATTTGCCAGCCGCAGCATAAATATTTGAGAGGAGTACATAAGGTGAAGGATTGTTGGGATCTAACTCAATAGCACGTTGTGCCACACACTTCCCCAGTTCTATGTTGTGATGTGTTCTACAGGCACCAAGCAAACAACTCCATAAAACAGAATCAGGTTCTATTGGCATTTTGCTGATAAAGGCTTGTGCTTCATCCAGGTGCCCAGCACGGCTGAGAAGGTCAACAATGCATATATAGTGTTCGATTGCAGGTGTAATGTGATAGTTTTCTTTCATGGAATCGAAATATTGATAGCCCTCATTGACTAGACCAGCATGGCTGCATACAGACAAAACATGAAGGAAGCTGACACGGTCTGGGTCAATACCAGAATGCTTCATCTCTTCAAAGAGTTTGAGAGCCTCCTTGCCACAACCATGCATGGCATATGCTGCTAGCATTGTATTCCATGAGACTATATCTGGATTATCCATTTTGTTAAATAATTCAAGTGCATTTTGTATGCTACCACATTTTGCATACATGTCTACCAAGGAAGTCGACACCGTGATTTCAGAAAGTAACCCACTTCTAACTATTCTTTCGTGGATTTCCATACCTTGTTCCAAAGCTGCCAAGTTGGCACACACAGGAAGAATACTGGCAAAGGTTTTTGAGTCAGGCTTCACACCTTCCAATTGCATTTGTTTAAAAAGCAGTAGGGCCTCCTCGCCACGCTCACTTTTCGCAAATCCTGCAATTATTGAGTTCCAAGAGACAATGTTTCGTTGAGGCATTTCTTTAAAGAGTTTCATGGCTTCACAAACAAGCCCATTCTGTGCATATCCTGTGATCATTACATTGCATGAGAACAGGTCTCTATGATGCATTTTGTTAAATAATTCACAAGCCTTATCTATATTCCCACATTGTGCATACATGTCGACAAGGGCAGTCATCACAAAGACATTGGTTTGGAATCCACTTGAAATTACTTTTCCATGGATCTCCATGCCCTGTTCCAATGCTGACAAGCTAGCACATGCTGGGAGAATACTGGCAAAGGTTTTCAAGCCTGGCCTCTCACCTACCATTTGCATTTGCTGGAAAAGCTTCAGGGCTTTCTCAACGCATCCATTCTGTGCAAATCCTGCAATCATTGCATTCCAAGACACAACATTTTTCTGAGGCATTTCATTAAAAAGTTCCAGAGCTTTATTAACAAACCCATTCTGCACATACGACGTCACCATCGCTGTCCAAGCCACCACATCTCTCTGAGGCATTTCATTGAAAAGCTTCAGGGCCTCATCTAAAAGCCCATTCTGTGCATATCCTGAAATCATAGCTGTCCAGGAGACTACATTTCGTTGATGCATTTTGTCAAACACTTCGCTCGCTTGCTGCATATTCCCACATTTTGCATACATGTCTATCAGAGAATTTCCCACAACGATATTACACTGAAATCCAGTTTGTCTTATTTTTGCATGGATCTCCATACCTTTTTCTAGAGATGCCAAGCGGGCACAAGCTGAAATAACACCGGCAAATGTGAAGTGATTGGGTTGGAGACCTGTTCGTTGCATTTCGTCGAAGAGGATCAATGCTTCATCAGGAAACCCCTGCCTTGTGTAGGCTGCAATCATGACGGTCCACGAGAAGACATCCCTATCAGTCATCTGGTCAAAAACCCTGCGAGCATCCACCGCAGTCCCGCACTGGGTGTACATGTTAAGAAGTGTGTTTTGTAAGAATCTATCGCCGCTAAATCTTCTCTCGTTCAAGTAGGAGTGAACCCGTTTGCCTTCTAAGAAGGCTTCCTTCCGAATGCATGCCTGCAAGAGACAAACAAATGTGGAAGAATCTAAAGGTGGTTTCTCTGCACTGTCTAGAATGCTGAGTGCCTCCATCAAACGGCCCTGTCTACAGAATGATTTGATGTCATCCAAAAATGAAATGTCGACATTGGTGTGTGTTTCTGGAGTGGTGGTTGTAGCTATTCCAGGCTGAAGTTGAACTCGAATTAATGGCTCAACAAGCAATACAGCCAGCTTCTTCTTACCGTAGCAAGGCTGCATCTGCATCTTGCAACTATAACGGTATGTTTTTCATTAGATTAAACTGGTTTGTTTTGCCGAAAATAGCTAAAAAAAAATTAAACCATTTTCGAAGTTCACAAATTCTACACCTGCATTGTTTACAGTGCCCCTCTTTTAATGGCGTACTGTCCTAAATTCGTTACAGTTCCCCTGTATTTCTTTCTTGGCTTTCATACTAAGACAATCTGATTCCATGCAATTCATGTCAAATCGACTCTCTCCTAAAAACTTCTTTCATTTTCATGTCAGTGTTCATAATTTTTCTTACTCGAGGTGTGGAGGAGACACAATTCATCACCTCAATTCCTGAAGGTCAGGGTTTAGGGAAATTATGGTTTTGGATATTACGATAAAATGTAGTTTAAATTTCATGTTATGGGCAATTATATATATATAAAATAAAAGACCAGGTTTTATATGAATAATAGACCGTTTACTATAACATAATGTTGAGAAAAATGCCATTTCTAATGTCTTCAATAAAACTCAAAATATATCACATATTCTTATTTTTCAAAATCGGTGTCTCAAGGAGTCTTACAAAATATACATGTGAAGATTACTGCATATCAAAAAGTGTAATGTATAACATAAACGAATTATGAAAACCTAGAGATGAAACTCCCTCAAGAGGGATTTAAATAAATAAGATTTTCCTCATCCTTTGAAATTTGACATCACACTATGTAGAGAAGTTGATATTCCATAATTGATATTTATGTCTTAATTTTGAGAGCGCATAAACAATACCATTTGGTTCCCTGTATATATGAGAAACAGTGACCCCATTGAAAAAATTGATCAACATCCTAATTCTATTTATCCAGTTAAAGAGCATGGGAGGATCAAAGGAAGACTTTTCATTTATCCATTCAATAGCATTTTTTGAATCCCTATATATATCTAATGTCTTAATAGATAACCATTTTGCACAATATAACACCCACCAAAGAGCCATGATCTCAACCCAAGTGTTTTGTACTTGAACTACTATCACCGATTGTGGCTAATATCTTTATAGAACATTTTGAAGCCAGAGCCCTAAACTTGTGGCACCACAAACCAAAATCTTGGTTTAGATTTGTTGATGACGCTTTCATTATTTGGCAGCGTGGTCGTCAAGCCCTCCATGCCTTTCTCGACCATCTCAATAATATTTCACCCCATATTCAATTCACTATGGAAATATAATCTAATAATTCTCTACCTTTTTTGGATGTTCTTGTCACCCAACTCCCTGATGACTCCCTTACCAACTAGGTTTACCGAAAAAAGACCCATACTGACCATTATCTCCATGCCCATTCGCACCATCACCCTTCCCAGAAATCAGGTGTCCTTAAAACCCTTATCTCCTGAGCCCTCAAAATATCTACTCCCCAATACCTTCCCTTGAAAAAAGGCTACTTAATCCAAGCTTTTAAAGCCAATGGCTACTCTTCTTCTCAAATTCATAAAGCATTCCAAGCTGCTTCCCAACCCAAATTGACCCCCTCTAACCCCTCTTTGTGTTGAGAAATGTAACCAGTTTCGGTCTTCATAATTGTTGTACTCATTTGAATATGCATTGTATGTAACAAACAAGAAAAGAAAAGAAATGATTATTATTATTAAAGCATGGGTTTCATGCTTGTTATTGATGGTCTTCTAGGTAAAAGCATGTTCTATGCTTCTAGGGTTTTTTAGGTTTTAGGATTGATTATCATGAGTCAAAGGAGTCAACATCATGTTTATAAGACCCTTAAGGGAAAAATGTTATTGTAAAAATAATTATTTTGAGTTTAGAAAGTCTTAGAAACTCCAAAAGTACAAGTCGGCCCTGGGAACATCAAGCCGACCTAAAGGAGGGAATTTGACCCCTTGAGAAGGCAATATAAAGAAGCAGGTCAACCTCATTTGGACTCATTCACTCCATAAGTTCGATCTATCAAGAAAGAGTTTGATATGAAGTTGGGAAGCAAGAAAAAGGAGAGCGAAGGTCTAGGAGAAGGAAGAAGGACACAATATATTGTTTCTGGGCTCTATCTCTCTCACATGTGTGAAGATCTAGGGTTTCTGGTGCTGTAAAAGAAGGTCGAAATTACAGGTATGAGTTGTAGTAGGATGAGGTGCAAAATCTTGTAATAGAAGGGGGAAAACCATATATTGACCTCGTTGACCTTAGGAGAGCTATCTTGCCATAGGAAGGTCTCAGGAGGAGGCTAGATTAGAGTTTCCAGAGAAGCTACAAGGCCGAAATTTTTGGGTCGAAGTAGCAGGATGAGTTGCAGTATTGAAGTTGGCACGTCGAAGTTGTAGTATTGACATTGGTTGGTGCAAAATCAAGGAAAGAATTGAGGAAGGGCTAACTTAGTAATAGGAGAAGGACTTGGTTTAAGGTTCGAGTATTTGTATCTCATTTGAAGTAGATTCTACTAAGAGAAGAGTTTATGGGTTTTCCCCTTTTAGAGGTTTTTCCCTAGCTGAGAGCCTAATATTTGTGTTCTTTGTTGTTGTTATTATTGTTCTTGATATTTTTTTATGAAAATATCTAATTAAAGAACATAAATAAGATTCACAAGCAAATATCAAGTTTAAGTAAAATAAGATTAATTGTTGACACTATCCATTTTCCAACATGGTATTAGAGCTAAGGTGAACAAAGAGGTAGCTGAAAGGACACTAGGTACTTGTCAAGGGGAAGGAAACAGGAAGCATTTCAAAAAGAAAGAAAAAATGATTGTCAAAAGGGATCATTTGAGAAAGGACTCAAGGAAGAAGGGTTTCTACATTAAAGAATATCAAGTCTACGTCAAGCTCACATCAAAGGTAGATCTGAGAGAAAGACTTCAAGAAGAGTGTTGATATATCTCTAAAAGAAGATATATTTGAAAGGCATCTATGAAGGAAGCATCAAGGAACTTTGGCAGTTATTATCAATGACACTTCAAAAATCTTGAAGGCATCAAGAAGATTGAAGACATCATCAGGAAGACTCTTGGTCTCAAGTAAGTATCATATTATTACATCATGTTTGAATCTTCTAGTCATATGGGTTCTTTCTGTAAGGAGAGCAATAAGCTTGTTGCAACATCAAACTATCTAGCATGGAAGAAAAGAATTGAACTGATACTCATAAAACAAGAAGTAATGAATTATGTTATTGGGGAAACTATTGAACCTAAGAAAGATAAGGTGTAAGAACTAGCAAAATACAAGAAAGGGGAAGTAAGGGCACAAAGGATCATAGTGGAATCCATTTAAGATTCTCTTTTTCCATTCATTGCAGTTTTGAAGACTTCCAAGGCTATGTATGACAAGCTAGTGAATTTGTACTCGGTAAGTACATTAGGACAAAAGATGTCGTTGAGGAACAAGTTGTATAGAATGAAGAAATCAAAGGATGAGGTTATGGCATCCTTTCTCATGAGAGTCTCTCAACTAAGAGACCATATGCAAGGACTTGGGGAACCAATTACTTATTCGGAAGTAACCATTTGTGTACTAAATGCATTGCCACTAGAATGTAGCAACTTGCAACAAGCATCTACTCCAAGTAGGATTCAACTCCCTTTGATGAGTTGTGGGTTGCATGCATATTGGAAGAATCAAGGATCAAGGTCAAGGATGATATTGGATCAGATGAGCAATCTCAAGCCTTTCTAGCCTGAGTCAAGAAACTGAAAAAGGGAAAATTTGTTAAGTCCACGAAGAAAAACATTATAACAACACCAAGTTAAAAATCCATGTAAAAAAGTTAATAAAGGAAAAAATAATACCAAGATCATGGGACACGTATTCCAAGCTGAATGTTGGGCAAAAACATAGTGACAGGGATCACTTGTGATTAATTAATGGCTATGGAAATTGGAAAAGGCAAAGGCAAAGGATTTGGAAAGGCATGAGGCATTTATTGGCATTTTATTTATGAAAATAATGGAAATTAGGAGAAAAAGAAGGTGAAAGGTCATAGGGTGCATGTGAGGAGGAAAATGAATGAAAATAAAGGAAAATGAATAAATTAGAGGTCTCGATGATAAAAATGATTTTGAGGATCAGTTCATATCTTTTTAGTCATTAATAGCTTTTTGTCAGTTTTATCTTGGAGTTCTCTCTCTACTCTCTCTTCACATTATTGCACACATAGAGTTTTCTTGGAGCACTCTTGGAGCATAGTGGCATACTTTGGATTTGGAGCAAAAAGGAAAAGGAAGAGTAAGAAAGTGCAAGGAAACATCGGGATCAACAACTACAACGAGTTTTTCTTGCAGGTACCGAGTTGCATGTATGATTTCCTTGCTAGTTTTGACATGCATGGCATATGCATGTGGTTATTTGGTTATGATCTGTGATGGCATGGAGGATTTCCTTAATTGACAATGGTTTTGCCTAGCCTTTCCATTTCCTAGATAGCCATGATTTTGTGGGTTTAACCTTTTGTTTTCTGGTTGGCGCTCATGTTCCTTATGGTTGTGGGTTGAGTTATTAGTTCCTAGAGCTTTGGTTGGACAAACACTCTAGAACCTTTATAACATATTGGGTTGAGTTACTAGTCCTGGAAGTCTTGGTTGGAGAAATGCTCTGGAGCCCTTGGTGGATTGAATTACTAGTCCTTAAAGCCTTGGTTTGACAAATGCTCTAGAGCTCGACGAAAACTGTGGGTTGAGTTACTAGTCGTGGAAACTAGGTTGGAAGAGGAGACTCAGGATGCGGGGCCTGCAACAGAGCACAACACGGGAAAACGAACAACGAGATCATTGATAGGTATAACTGGCTCGTGGCCTGTTGAACGACTACAGCACGAACGCTCTAGAGCCCTAGAAAAATTGGATAGGGACTATCTGGTGATGGTTAGTGATGTTTGACTGTGAGTTGGAATCACTGGTTGAGGGTTGAGGTGATTTGGCCTCTGAAAACCCTTGTTTGGTTTTCTTGGTTTATTCCATGAGATCCCACATTCATGCTTGGAATATGACATGAGGATGATTAGCTGAAAGAAAGATTTGATTCAACCCAATCTATGGTTGGGTGGTATGTGGAAGTCCCTGACTTGGTTTTATTTGCATATGTTAATAAGATCTCTTTTCCTCTTATATTTTATGGGTAAATGTACTTGTTATTATGTGGCTTTAACAGTTTTTCTATTATTGATATTTCTTGGTTTTATGTTGGTTATAAGCATGGTTTATGAAAGACTTGAATTATGACTCTCATCATGTTTTAGTTAGTAAATGAAATGTTAATGAATTAATGAACTAATAGATGATAATGCAACTATTGTGAGAGGGCATCAAACCTTATTAATGATTCTTAGATAAGTATGAGACCCCTAAGTTTAGATATGCAATTATGACTTGTAGATTACATGTTCCTGATGTGTTTGATGAAATGTATGTCATGGATAGGTCTCGTTAGGTCAAGTTCTTGTCTAAGTTTGTGTGAAAGGATTTGTCCCAGTGTCATTCATTGTTCTGGAAAGTTTTATGAAGTTTTGGGCAATGGTCTAGAGACTAGCCTAAAAAAGTGGCTTAAATCTCACAACCGCTGGCACAGAATTGGGTGAAAAAGTTTGCAGTCGCATGGAGGCCTTGTTGTGGGAGTGACTAGAGGGTTACAGTCGCATGGAGGGATTTTCATGGGAGAGACTAGGGGTTTAGTTCATTTAAAAAGCAAGTTAACTCAAGGATTGAGAACCTAGAGTGGTTGGTTAGCCCCTGGGGGTCTTGTAGCTCTCGAGGAAGGTCAATTTGGTTTGGTTTGTCTATTCCTCTTCTTTAACTGTACTTGGGAAGTTGAATCATATCATAGTAACTCTTCGTCACATGTTTACCCCAGTTGGCCGGTTAGCTTGGGTAAATGTGGGAGGAGGGTGTTACAAAGTGGTATCAAAGCAAGTTGCATTCTCTTTAGGTAATACTGATTCCACGGAGTGGTATGAGAGCATGTTTCAACCCTTGGAATAGATGGTTGGAATGCGTTGTCTTGCATGCATGTATCTTGTCTATGTGCTTGATGTTTATGCATGGTGATGGTCATTGTTACAGTTGTGTTGTCATATAGAAGTTGATGACATTGTCGTTGGGATGCATCTATCGTGAATGCATGTCGTTGATATATGTGTTCACTATACATGTCAGTGTCTATATGTTGTTATGCATGCATTGTGTCTAGTTGGTGCTCTAGTTGTGGCATCATGCATGGTAATTGGAATGATGATTGAGATGATGTTTATATATTGTTATGATTATGATTATTCATGTATTGTGCTAATCTGGTTGATCTTGCAGACGAGATATCCTCCCTTGAACTATATTGAGGTATGTTGGTTATGTTTATATTTTGGTTTAGCTAACATGATATACTTGTAGGAAGAAGAAGATCAAAGATGACAAGAAAAATGGTGGACTACAGTTCATGTGATTCTCCCTATTGATCAGATGAGAAACATGGTGATGAGTACTCCCCTCACATAGCAGACACTTCGATAAGTTTGAAGGCAGAAATAAGGAGTTGCAAAGCAAATAATGGCATAATCATTAAATCACAAGAGAGAATTTCCAGGGAGCAGGAGAAACAAGCAGAGGTCAATGTAGTTATTATTTAGAGTTTGTTAGACTTGTAGAGACAGGGACTACTTAGGATTATTCATGGAAGGGAGGACAAGACTAATGGAGCATATGGTAGCAATTCTCTGTAATGTTCCTAAACATGAATGCAAGTGATATACAAAGCATGCAAACAATCCAACAATCAGAAAAACGAAATATACATTAAGCACCCATGGAAACACTAGAAATAGAGAATTACTGAGCCATTTTATTACTTCTTTAGGAGCAAATACAATAATAAAATAGAATGGTGCACCCGGGCTTGTCTCAATGGACAAGAATGACAAAATCCAGATGAGAAAATGTTGAACTGAAGGCTGCTACAACTACTGCACCAAACTAAAGTGCCCTACTCCAGAAAACTGCTCTATCTACTGACTTCAAAGGACTGGAATCACTGCTTCTTGCGCTCATAAAATTATGAGATTTCAACTCCTTGCTCCTTGGCATGAACTGAGAAAAACCCACGAAGGAATTAGCCAAATGTTGACCTCAGAATTTTGGCCCAAATTTCCCTTAGCTCCTCTATCTGTTGGCTGAGTTGGGACCCTTGTTTGACCCGTTAGATATACCAAGAAAATTCTATAAATTTAGGATTGTGATCTTTTCCCAAAACCCAGAAAAACCCAGAAAGGTTTCCCTTGGTTCCAACCTTCAAAAATTGACCCTTCACAGGTTGGCCCTCCTCTGATTTCGAATTCTATTGTTGTGATTGATTCTGTCAATCTCTGCTCTCCCAACTCCAGCAATCCTCTTCAAATGGCCCTCCAAGTGATCTCCTACTTCTCCTTGCCAACTCCAGCTCTACAATTCCTTCCTCCAACTCCCACGTGAGCCTAGTGATGACTCTCTGCACAAGCCCAGGTAACTGTAAATCGGACTGCTGGGATGTTGGCTCTGCTGGCTCCAAACTCACAAGAAAGGTTAGCCCTTTGCTACTCTCCCAATCCTCTAACTCTCCCGACAGATGCTTAATCACTAATAACTCCAAACTCCCTAAGGTATTCTCCAGCTAGGCAGAAATACGCACTCCCTGTTGTGGTTGAATGGTAGTGATGTAACACACACCTGAAATACTTATGGAAATGCCTCTCTAGGGCGGGCGCAAATGGTCCCCTGTGTTATGCTCCTATAACAATAGGTGTCATATTTCATGATTGAGACTGATGAACTCTGTAATATGTTCATACTGATGAACTCTGTAATATGTTCATACCTTCTCTTGTTGCAAAGGTTTTCCATATTCTCAAAAAATAAAAAAATTTAAAAAATGTAAAGAGGGTACGCCCTAAAAGAAAAATCAAAGGGTAAAAAGAATAAAATGGTCAAAAAAGTGAAAGAAGTGAACCCCAAACAAAAATACCAGGAAAGTGTGCAAGTCCAAAATGCCACTACTATTTTGTTTTCTGCAACAATCTAATTGTGTACAGTTTGTTGATTTATGCCACCATTGATGAATGGCCAAATAGTTTAATCTTGGCTAGTTCATGTTTGAATTTCCTATTTTAGAAATAGAAAATAAAATTTGACCAAACTATGTAATCTTGGCAGATAAGTAGGCAGTGTGGGTAGAATGGTGTTGCAGAATGATACTTGTGATAAATTTTCTCTCCAAAGTGTCAGCTTTCACTTTTATCACAAGTACTAGACAGACATTATACTCCAAGTAGCTCAAGCGAGGCAGGGTCATATAACTAACTCCCCTTCATACTTTTCCCTAATCATTCACTAACCCCCCCAAAGTATTAAGATCTGTTCTTAATATCACTCATAAACCACTCATTCCATTTCATAAAGATTGCCTAAGTAAAAGCTTGTTTTACTTAGGAAAATGGCCACCTTTCTCATATAAAGTTATAAAAACCCCCCTTTTTTCCTCTTCAAAACCTAAGTTTAAATACATATGCAAAAGGTTGTAAACTTAGCGTTCAATTCATTTTCATATTAATTTTTAACATTTA
This sequence comes from Pinus taeda, assembly GCA_000404065.3. Lineage (NCBI taxonomy): Eukaryota > Viridiplantae > Streptophyta > Pinopsida > Pinales > Pinaceae > Pinus > Pinus taeda. The sequence goes on from APFE030117906.1 coordinate 178,334, forward strand.
TTATATATAAATCCCTTATAATATACCCTTCCCCATATTATGTATAAAACCTCGATATTTAATATATCCTTGCCCCTGGTTGAAATATAACCGTAAACGCCATTTAACGAGATTAATAGATTCATCTGGAAACTATTAATAACCGTCCCCCGCCGCGCAATAACGTGATCAATTAACCATCTAGGTTAATTAACAAACGCCCCGCGGACCAATCAAAATGCGCCCGATACAATTAAATTATAGTTAATTATTTTTGGGCCCGCATATATTAACTCCCCGCCGTGTCCGCTGCCCATCAACTGTCCGATCTCAGGCCTTTTCATTTGACGGCTGACGATCATATGGCGACCACCCTTCCTGTCGCGCTTTAAGTCGCGATCGCCCAACGGTTTTTCACTTGTACCAAAGCCACGCGTTGCTCATTCAACATGCTCGCTAGTCCTCCGCCCGATACCACTTAACCCCAAAAGCGGTGCAGGGTAAACCGCTTACCACCCTCTGCTAGCGACAAAATGTCCCGTCACCCTGACGTTAGCTGCTCAATAAATGCCAAAAAAACCCTGCCAAATCTAAATTTCGTTAAATTGATGGGAAAATGTCATTTTCACCCTTATTCACTGCAAACTGTGCTCTATGCAAAACACATCCAGTATACCACCCGGCCAAGAAATTCCAGCGTCGTGCTCTGCAGTTTGTCGTTCCACCTGCAATTTCACAGTTTGTCTATTAAAAACAGGTATTTACCCAATTCTCTCCACGAACCTGTAATTTCATTTTTTTCCACTGAGAATTTTACCCAAAAGAGTCAAATTCAAGTTGAAATCATTCCGAAGCTACCATAAAAAGACCCCCAAGCCTGTTGTTTAGTCCATTGTTTTCATAGAAGCCCGAATTCCAGTTTGAAAACATAAGAACCAAACATGAAAGCCCCCATAGCCCTGAATGTCGCGCCTATGAATGCACCTCATAAAGACTTAGACTATTTACCCTTGGCTGACAAAGATTTCCAAGTAAAAGATTTATCTGGTGACATGAACCATCTTCAGGCCTTCTGCCAAATCAGGGATACCCATCTAAATAACTCTGATATTTTTGGAATATGGGAATCCAACCTCCCCATGTATTTCCTCCTTTCAATCCATGTTTTCCCAGACATCATTCCCCAGTGCTGTGCCAACTATGACCCTGTCCATAGAGCAGTCATGTCCCCGTCCCAAACTGTCCTCTTTTCCATAACTACTGAATCCATCAATGAGATGATACATTTCCATTCCATTGAGCCCCTGGCTCGTCTTTCCATGGGGTATCTGCTCGAAAAAGCTTCTCAATTGTCCAACTCAGAACTAACTCGTATTGCTTAGATGTTCATGAAACTAGACCACCAACCCCAAGGCCCACCTCCCTATTTGCATGCCTGGTCCACTGACACTGGCAGAATTATTGTTGACATGATATCCCTGATCTTGCGATTTAATACCAATGAATATGTTGATGAGATCACCCTAGTTCTACTGTCAATATTTACCCCAGGACAACCCCCTGCTGTCAAATATGACTATGCCACTTTCATTGCCAACAAAATCCATGATCAATTCTTGAACTTGGATAGAGAAGGAGTCTTCAAGTACACATCTTTCATATACCGCCTTATGCTATATTATCATCCAAACATCTTTTCTTTTCCCATCAGGAGGTTGGACTCAAAGGGAAATCGAAGGTCTGTGATCTTCTAGACCTTAGTCTTCCATCATACCTATGAGTGCCCTTATACCTACGATGAGTTCATTGACTTATTTGTTCATTCGGCATCCACTCTGTTGATAGAAGCTCCCCCTCCTAGAATCTCTGGTGACATGAAAAAGATTCTGCAACTCTCCAAATAGTACAGGATAGGTGACTGGTACCTGTACCAAAATCACACAGAAATTAGAATATATGGGTGTGAGCTTTGCCCTTTCAAGCTGCCCAAATATGTGCCCATGAGATTATTTGCACTAGAATATTTCAGGCAGATCATCAATACAAACTTAATCCATTTTTGTAATGCAAAGAAGAAGGCTCAGTTGAGAATCAAAAACCTGTTAGGCCCTTATGTCATCCATTCTAGAGATGCCTGGCAAGAAGCTGAGAAGACTTTAGGAGACCACCTTAAATTGAAGAAAAGTTTTTGGTGGGTGCCATATGACCCAAATAGTTTTATAAGTGATAGAAAAGTAAGGAACGGGTTGTCAGTTTATATACATCATAAGATCCCAGAAATTGAACAGTATGCAAATCAAGATGAATGGGTAGAAGGGACCTTAATAGAAGAAATTAGTGAACAGGAAAATATAGAAAAAGCTATGAAAAATCTTGAAAAAACCCTTGACCTGGACTCTTTTGGAAAGGTGTCTTTCAAGTTGCCTCAGCAATCAGGAGTTGGAACATCCTCTGCTGGAACTTCTTAGCAGCCTGTATGGGAAACCAGTACACATGTCACAGGAACCTCCAAGGGCAAAGAAGTGGCAAACACAAAGTAGCCTGCAATGACAAATCAACAAGAACAAATTCCTCCATCCCAAGCTAAAACAACATGAATTCCAGTATTGCAAACTCCTCTAAATGAGGAAAGAAATAGGAAGAGAGACAGAGAAGCCACTCCCCCCATAGGTGGGCCTGCAAAACAACCGGGTGCAAAGAGGCAAATATTGAATCCTCTATCAGAAGATGAAATTGTTGAAGAAACCACTGACAGTCTAAGAAGTGAGAGATTCGTCATCCAACAGACTTCCCTGGTGATAGAAACATCAACTAACTCACACAGGCAGGAGCTAGAAAGGTAGCACAGTGTAGAAGTTTCATCCACTAAGCCACAAAGCAAACAGGCCTCAGACATCAAAAGGACATTCACAGAGATAAAGGCAAGGAACGACCCATTAAGGCTTCAAATTTACAACCATTATCTTAAGATGGCCCCCACAAACTAGTAGAGATTAATGTCAGCCTATGACATTAAAAAAGGCAAAATGATAATGAGTTACTTTAAGCCCAAGGTGCAACAACCACAGTCAACAACTGATTACAACAGGACAAATTTGGAAGTCTTAGCCAAGGATATTCATCCTATGGACCAGATTGAGCTTCACAAACAGACTGGAGAGATGGTCTAATCTACGCTAGCTGATAAAGCAATGTTAGCCCATAAATTACAAAACTCTTTGAACAATAACTCTGCTCAATTACATTTTGAGAAAAACTCTTCTTTGGCCAAGGACAACAGGATAAAATCTTTGGAGGAGATCATCATTGAACTGGGACATGATCCCAAAGATGCTAAAGGCATAAAGGCACTAGTGAAGAAGAAAGAAGAGGACATTGCTGCCTTAAGGAAACAACTAAAACTACCTCCTTCCATGCATCCATAGACTGCAGAAGTTGTACAACAAAAATCTGAAGAGGAGATAATGGACCTGCTCATGAAGCTTAATGAGAGATTAAATGATACAGAGCAAGCATTGGAAAAAGCACTAAAGGAAAAGCAGGGAGAGACGGCCTCCCAGCCTCCCGAAGTAATCCACATACTCTCAACTGCAGCCCCCCCACACTTGGAACAACATTGGCTCCCAATGTCCCAGCAACCACAGCAGAGATAATCACAGGTACAACAACAACAACAACAACACCAGGCAGCAATACTAATATGAGCACTGAAGAATTGATAAAGGCCATGGAAGAACTAATGCTACAAGTGTCAGAATTGAAACTGGTAAAAGAGCAATTGGAAAAAGTAGAAAAGAATTATGACAAATCCAAAATAAATGTTGCAGAGAAAATAAGGGAGGTTAAGACATTAGAGAATAAAGTGAGAACATTAGAAAAGGATCTCACTTTGGATAAACCCTTGGCTGAAATCAGAAAAATCCTTTGGGCAAATGTCATCGAGTCTATAAATGAAATATGGCCATCGATCCAAGTGATCTATGAGCATATTAGCTTAATAAACATAGCCCATGAAGTAATTCAGCAGACAAGAGCACAGTTAGGCAAAATTCCTGAAGAAGCTAATCGGCTTATACATTTTTTGAACACCCACAATGCAGAATAGCTGGAGCAACTTGGCATTCAAGACAGGACAACCACAATTTTGGAAATCAAAAAAGTTATAACCAAGAGAAATTTAATGCAGAACTTAGAGAGAAGATGCCAAGATATGCAAGTGGAAATCAATGCATTTATGGAGAAGTTCACAATTTTGCTAAGTAAAGGATTACCGAGTCCTTTGGTCATCAATGACAAGTTAATGAAACACATTGATTATGTTGATAAATTAAATGAGCATGTTGGCAATCAAACTAGCGCATCATCAAGTGCATCAAGAGTGAAAGCACTTCCATCTGGCCAAGTCCTCTATGACAACTTAGAAAATTTATTCTATATTGAGCACGCGGTAAAACATCTATTCGCCATTCAGCCTAATTTATTCAGATATACAGAGACTGATGAAACTATTAGAAAACTTCATAGGCATAAATTACCAAAGCAGAAATGGTGGGAAGATATGTTAGAAATTTTGTAAATTTCTCTGGAGTAAGACATAAATTTTGGGCTATTTTACCATGATAAGATAGACAGGGATGAATGAGGTTCAAATGGGTCAAAGTGTATCAAATCAGGGTTGAAGAACATCCGACAAAGATGGAGCCCAACACAGAGTATCAGTGGAAGACAGTTTTAATACGACTCGCGGAGCCTACCTCCAGCACATCCGACAAAGACGGAGCTGCCAACACGACATCAGTTTATCTTTTCCCTATTTTCGAGACTATTTGTCTCTATCTTTTGTAAAAAAACGATTAGTCATCACTAGATATTATCTCCATGAGATATTTTGTATAAATACCCCCCCAAACGAAGTATTTGAGGTTGGTGAGTATTCCTGGATTTCTATAACATTGAATTTTTGGAATAAAAGGTTGTTGGAATCAACTGTTGTTGGGCTCACTAGATGAAGAATTGAAGCAGAGGACTTGCCATAGGATTCTTGAATCAACCACTGGACCAATAAGTCCCTTATATCTTTGTTTTGAAGTTTTTTGGTTCCTTATATCACCCGTGTTTCAAAATCTGAATGATAAAGATAAAGATTAATTCATAATATGCTTGAATGCACTCTGCTTTCATCCGTTATCATTCTCTATGTTTTCTTCAGAATTAGAATAAGCAATGTAAATCTTAATTGCTCATGTTTCCTAATTCTTTCATATTGATTATTTGTTAAGGAATTATTAATTTGCTCTTTAGCAATAATCATCCATTTTCCCTTTTTAAATAGGTTGAAAGATTCTTAACTGCCTTTCACCTAATTTGAACCCATTCCGTCTGCTTCAGCTCTTTATTTTTTCCCTATTTGACTACCTTTCCCTGTGGAACCATCCTCTGTTAAGAAACTAAATCCAGAAAGCCATTCTCATTGACTCCATTAGCCCAATGGACTGAACCTCAATCTTTCACCTCTGCTCTATTGAATCTCACCACCCAAAAATCAAACAAAACCCCTAAACTTCATAACTAGCCTAATACCTTTCAAAACAAAGTTAAATCATAAAGAGAGAGCCCTCTCTGAATACAGATTGGCTAGATTTTGTATCTAAAAGATTGGTTTGTGGTTACCTCGGCCTCCTTTCCCTTTTTTACAACTTTGGGGAAAACTTGAGTGATAACACCCTGAAGTAGAGGTTGAATCTTCTGCTTGAGAGATTCGTGGCTAAACAACCAGTTGACTTAGCTAAACAATAGAGCGAATAGTCAAGTAATTTTGATTGCAAGGTGTAAGAATGAATCCAAAATGAGAGTTTCTCCCTCCTTGTTACTCCTTGGGCCTTCCGAGCCTCATGTGGGTCCCTCTATCCACCTATTTGACTTTCCCTCTAAGCTATTTGAATGGGCCAATTCAAACTCCCATGTGGGTGGCCCCCACATTCCACTAGCAACCAAATAAAGTCGAATTGCCTTCTAAGTCCCTAAGTCGAAAAATATGGGTTCTCTTCCTTAGCCAAAATTATGCAAAATTGTGTAGCAGCGCCCTGTTACAAATGTGTTTGAGAAGGGACATGACATTCTCATGGTGGGCATAGGTCGGATAGAGATGATACTATCAGGAATGGTAGATTCTTGGAAAAACCTTATAGACAAGGCAGTGGTGTGGTGTAGGTAAATTCTAAGTGCGGACACAAACAATTCCTTTAGCCTGAGAGTGGTTCTAGCCACAAACAAGACATTTTATAGAATATTTCCTTAGGTTAGAACCAATTAAGAGGGCCTACCTCTTAGTACGCTATACGTTTGATGACGACCTTGTTTCGTTGCTCCAACTATCTCCTGTTTCTTCTTGCGAACACCTGAAACAAGTAGACAACAACAGAGAACAACTGTGATAATATAAAAATTGTATTCAACCTACTTAACAAGTCAAGAAACATTAAGACATAAACATGTGAAATGAAATCTTATGTAGGAAATCAATCAATAGTTGCATCTTTATTAAATCAAGAAGAGATTACAACCGACGTCTTGACGTTGTTGTTCTCCTCTGACAAATTCGAGTTCCCACACACTTTTGCTAGCATTCCATGGATGGCCCCAACAATGATAGTCTCAAGGTTCTTCCCTTTAGGCTTCACACCAAACCAACTCACAATTCTCCCTTAAACACAAACTAGAGAGCTACAAAGTATGGATAACTTGTTGATTACTCCAAACAGAACTTAATTAGCACTAGCACACACACACTAGCTTGTGCTTGGGAAAAGTGGTGGTTTATATAGCTTGAATGGATGGGGGATGGTTCCTTTTCTCATGGGAGAATGTCTTATCTCTTGAGGTAGTTCCATCCTAATAGGGGAAAGGAGTCCAATCTGACCTCCTCAGCTCCATCCGACCTAACCATTTACCAGACTTTCATTACGAAGTTTCTAGAGCTAGAAGCTTCAACTCCAAATTTAAAAAAACTTTCCAAAAAAGGATCGACATGATTGGGAAAAGGCTCAGTCACTACAGTCGGTGCGAGGGACAATTGTAATCCCCGCATATCAGTGTGGGGAGGACATGAGTCATTAGCGTCAGTCTTGTAAACTGGGAAAAACATAAGATTTTGGGAAAATGATGCAAAGGGGAATTGTTCTGCTCATGAAGAGGGACACAATGTGAGGTTCTTAATGATGGGAAAGCATGAAGGGTTCACTATAGAGGTCCTCCAGGATCAAGGAACGAGGAGTACAGGGAAAATGACAAAATTTTGTGTAACAGATGCCCCCTAAAGCATTAAGGTCGAACTAGAGTGAGGGGTGAAATGATTTATACTCAGTGCGGGGAACTGGAGTCTATCATCGGAAAACCTGCGAGAAAGAAAGATACATATACATTACTGAAAACTCTGTCAAACGATACATGAAGCGTGGTATGGACACAACCATCCAGAGAATGATCATGTAAATGGATCCAAGCATGGGAACAACCATCCAATAAAGAGGATCATATCGAAACCAAGGTATGGTCCAAGCCATCCAATAATGACAAGGATCTCATATGACAACTCATGGTATGTTCACAACCACCCATCTAAAAGATACATGTATATCAACACAACCATGTCACATCACCTTGCAACTTGGACTTTTGTAATCTGAGCCCAGGGTCTTGCGCTCCAACATGACCCGATCAAAGTAAATATTCTAACATGTGAATAGATGTGTTGACGTCGAACAGGTTAGAAAATTGCTTGATTACCAGTCAATGATGTAAACTGTTAACAAGCACGAGTGAAACCACCAATAATAACAATGGTTCTCAAGGTAATAGCAACACAATTCATGGAATGTGAATGAATGAACTGAAGTCGAACATCCGTGAAATCACTCGATTGAAAGCCAATGATGTGAACTTATCATCTAGTGCAAAGAACCTGCCATTAGGGCATGCAAGCTCCAAGGTGCTGAAGAGGAGTCTCTTGATCAACTTCCTGGATAATGAGTTGAAGTCGATAGGAAGTGACCATGTCAAAGGAGAGCCATGATGTATCCCGCATCATTGACACAAGACAAAGGGGATGCAAGTGATCTCAGATGATGTAGAGAATCGAGAGTAAGTGTAACTGAGAGGGTCTGATTCTTGAACATATCAACGACACGATTCCAGAGTTTGGCAGTTATTGGATCCATAGGATTCGTGGTCAAGATGACATGGCAGAGATAAAAGGGAAGGAAAAAATGGGCGGCCTAATCCAGGAAGGTCAAATGAAAAGGAGGATATCCCAACCCGAAACGAAGCAGAAAGTGTCATGTCCAAGAGTGAGCTACCAACACGACTGATAGAATTTCCAAATTTCCTCCCACCATTTCTGGCAGGTACCCCAATTATTTTTTATCGCAATCTTGAAGGGGATAACATATGCTTGCACTGTAAGTTCATCATTTGGACGAATCTGACCTAGTAAGTTTAATGAGCCCTAGGAAGGAGAAGCTCACATTCGTTCTGGTGACGAATCCGATGTCGTTTAATATTTTAATGAGTTCGACAAAGGTGTAACTTGGTATCTTTTTCATGTTTAGAGAGTTTGAAAAAGACACAGAAAAGAAAACTCCACATGGTCCCTTTTCGTACATTTGTGTCTCTTGAGCCTAAAAAGATAGAAAATGATACTCGAGAGAATTTCTTGACCATTTCAGTCAAGGAGTACCTTTCTCGTAAAGAGTGCATCCTAGTCCGAAAAAGGGGTAAATGTATATTGGTTGAATGATGTTTTGTAGCCTTTAACGAGTTCAAAACGACAAGAGATCGGCAATATTTTCGTGTTTAAAGAGTCGGAAAAGAGCTTGAAAGCATACCCCCCATTTTTATTCTCTTTTACAAGTTAGAAAGGGAAAAAGACTCAACGATCTTTTCATTTTTTACGAGTTAGAAAAGAGCTTAAAGGTGACTCGTCCTGGAGGAACGAGTGGTATAAGGGGTGGCAATTGGTTTCGACAATGGAAGAACTACTCAAAACATGTAATGGCCAAAAGGTTGGCTAATAACACCACTCATTGCTGCGGTTTCTCGGGAAAGGAAAAAAAGCCAAGTGAAAGCATATGATCGACCAAAGAGATGGTGGCGATGGAATAAAAAAACCAAGGCTCATATACCAGAAATCAGTTGATTAAAACGACAATCACGAGATGTAAATCGAGCATGGGTTCATTTTCAAGCAAGCTTGAACCATGGAAAACTTTGCTTGGATTTAGTTTCATGTTTACACAAGATTGAAATGAAAAGCTATGCTTAAAATAAGTTTGCATGCCCCCAACATAATGACTCAATTCGAGGTATATGCCCCCCAAGCTTCATTTCATTCAACTAGGTGAATGGAATGAAGGTTCACTTTCAAGATCCAGGAAAGACTCGACTGGGATTTTACGAGATCTTAATCAAAGACTTGATTTGGAAAAGAGAGGTGCTTCTTTTTTTAATGAGGTTGACACAATAAAAGAACTATCCTCGGACATCGGTTTCATTTTTTAACGAGGTTGATACAAGAACAAACTATCCTCGGTCTCTTTGATTCATTTTTTAATGAGCTTGACACAAGAAAAGGAACTATGCTCAAACCCCTTGTTTCATTTTTTAATGAGCTTGAAACAAGGCAAGGAACTATCCTCGTGACTCCTTGTTTCATTTTTTAACGAGGTTGACACAAGACCAGGAACTATCCTCACAACTCCTTGTTTCATTTTTTAACGAGGTTGACACAAGACGAGGAACTATCCTCACAACATCTGTTCATGACCCATAAGAGAACATGGCTCCCAAGAGGTCTTCATTAGACGGAAGAACCACGCTCTGGGAGGAATACATGTCATTTGGTACCAAAAATAGATCGGGTTCCAATGCCCCCAGTACATAATGTACTATGCCATATGTGTGATCATCAACAGATATGGAGACGGAATGGGTAGCCACATAATTGACCTATGGCGGGGAGGGTACTGCTTGAAAACAAGAACCAATAGGGGATGATGGTTGCATAGGAGGCACCTGGTTACTAATTAACAACAATTGATCAATGGTCACTATTCTCCCTTTGTGTGGAAAACAAACCACATGAAAAAGCAAAGAAACAAGAGCTCCCATGACAAACATAGTCACGTCCAAGAAGAAGATTGAAATCTAAAGGACCCTGGACTACCATCACGTCTATATAGATGGTCTTTCCTCTCAAAGTAATAGGGAACTTCGGAAGGATCCCTAAAGGTTGATTGGTTCCTTCGTTGAAAGCCAACAGATCCTAGGTGACAGGGACAAGCTGTGGGGAACCCAAAGCCTGCCAAGTAGTAGAAGACATGATGCTAACAGACACGCCTTGATCTAATATAGTGCCATGTACTACCATATCATAGGATTGTACTACGATCTGGAAAGGCACATAAGATGGGAGGCGAAAAGCAGTCAATTAACTCCAATAAAAAGAAACAATAGAACTACTTGGTGGGGGTATCATATGATTGCCCCCATGCTTCCTAGGAATAGGAGAAGGACTCTCTTGAACAACTGAGACGGGAGGGTCACTCTTCAATCTGAGGAGACGAGAAGAACATGAGCAGTATGATCACCACTCTCTTCCACAACAGAGTGAGAAACTGGTGGAGGAACCAAGTTGACACTCTTTTCGACTAATGGTTGGTCAAAAGCAGACACAAGAGAGTCTCGCTCAGGAAGAGCAGGATGGGAAAGAGATGAAGCCAAGTCAATCTCTTTACCAACTAGGAGAGGGTTAGAAGAAAGCCTCTGATAACCAACATGAAGTTGGGGTTGAGGAGCTGTAAGGTTTTCCAAAACTTTGGAAGCTTTATCCATAAGAGGAAAAAGGTGAAGAAGATGCTTTCCTTTAGATAACCTACAAGGGAATCTAATCTTCCCTTTCTTCTTACCATCGTTAGCTGAAGGTGTAGCATCGAAAATATCTCCAAAGGTTGATGGGGATGGTCGATACAGATCTTGAGACCATGCCTCTAAGACTCTGGGGACACCATGACAGTCTCAAAGGAGATGGTCACCCTTACACAGCTTGCAAGGGAATCTAACCTTCTATGGAGGATTGAAAGGTTTGTCGATAGGAAGTGCATTTAGAGAAATAGTTGCATGGTTGGCCTCTCGCTTATCTGATTTCTTCTTCTTCGTCTCCTACTTCTTCTTATTAGCCTCCTAGTTACTAGATTTGAAACTCTCACTAGGAAAAGTAGAAGAGGAAGGTGAAGAAATAAGGGATAAGGTGAGAGGTCAACTTTAGAATCAACGTGATGTGATTCAAATGAAGGAGATGTTTGGGTAGGAGTCGAGATGCCCAGGACTGTCGAGGTTGAAAACAACCAGACAGGTAAACCAATGGTTAACCCAGGAAGGGACAACGTCACTATATAAGGAGCACCAGCGTTTGCAAAAGAAGGAAAAGAATCAGGATTCCCATCTGAGGGGAATCCTTGACTAGTGGAATCTAGAAATGTTGCCATTGGAATCGACCCTAAAGAATTACTAAGGAAGATAACTTTTACTAGGAATATTTCATGTGAAGTTAATTTTAAAACATTAAAACAAAACTTTGCCTTTTCATGTTTTAAGAGTCGAGAAAAGGACAAAAGATGACTCTAGTCGCTTTCAGAGTTAACGAGCTCGAAAGGACAAGTGCTCAGTGATCTTTTAAATTTAAAGAGTCAAAAAGACCAAAATGACTACTCAGGATAATCTAGGCAAAATGGATTTTTAGGTAACCGTGAACTGCAGAATACCTCTAGGTGAACTGAAAAGTATGAGCATGCAATCTTTCCGAATGTTGTGCTCAGTTTGTCACGTTTACAAGGCGGCAGACTTGGCTTCCTATGAATAAAGGATTGCAGCCTAGTGAGATCTCCCTTTATATACTCTACGGTACGGGGAGCACAAGTCCGTACTAGTGTTGTCTAGTGCTGAAGCTAATGATAGCTGCTAGGTTTAAAGACGCCAGAACACGTCTCTAACCTAGACCTTCTAGATGTGATCGTTAGGTTTCAAATGCACCTTAGGTTAATTGAGTTCATTTTAGAGCTTATCTTGAATTATGTCTCGGTTTTTAGACCTTAATGATGTGACTCGAAAAGTCCTATATGTAGGTAAATGAGACAAGACTTTCAATTCGATGAATCGTCTACACTAGAGAGGGTAGAAAACACAATCAATTGCAAACAACCAAGCAACTGAAAGTAAAAATGATCTTTTCAATACTTTACTTTTTGAAAATAAACTAATGAAAAAACTCTTTCCAATTCCTAGTTTCCTAACAAGTGCGCTCCAAAAAGTCCTTTCAAGAGTGAAGAGAATTCTATTTCTTTTCAAATGCAAATGCAACCCTAGTATTCAATGATGCTAACTAACATAACATATTGATGCAGCAAACTAGAATTATGTGCTTTTCGTGAAATGACAAAATGAATCTTTCATCAAATACTTCAATGAAATTTTTTTCGAGACAGTCAATTCTCAAGCAAATGGGAATGAACAAAAGAGAATCTCTTTCAAACTAATGAAGCAATGACTCCACCAAAAACAAGACAAGAAATGTGACCTATGCTAGAAAAGAGATGTTTAAACAAGCAAACAAAACTTTTCAAACTTGTGTGATGGAGACTAAAGCAGTGAGAGGACTATAAACGAAATGCAAGGAGTAAATTCACCAACATATTGACTCACTGAGTTCACAATCAACTGAATGGATGACAACCTAGATGCCCTAGGGCTATTAACCATCCACAGACTCAACAAATCAAGTAAAAAGAAGGCAATTCAACAAGCAAATAAACCAAGTCAAAATGCAGCTTTCCAGTGAGGGAGAAAATAGTCTAAACAAATTACAAGGCAGAAATCAAGAGAGCAAGACACACTGGTTGAGATCTGGGTTAAACCCTAATCTTCACCTAAATGCATCGGTGTGACTGCATAACTAACAACAAGCGCTAGAAGGGGGTCAGCGTGACTGTTCCTGAGTATATCCCATCATTCGACGCGACTGTCAGCGAAGTAAGCGCACTGGCCAAGGATACAAGGAAAAAATAAAAATTTTCAAAGGTTGAGACCAGACTTGCTATTGTAAATTTCAAACCCAAAGCAGTAAACAAGGCAGAGCAGATAGAACTAAAGGGAAAGGGTGATACTATAAAAGTTCACACAAAACCATGGAATTGAAAACAAACAAAAAGAAGGATTGGTTCCCCAGTGGAATTGCCAATTTGTGGTGCACATAAATTCTAATTGTAGACACAAACAATTCCTCTAGCCCGAGAGTGGGTCTAGCCACAAACAAGACATTCTATGGAATATTTCCTTAGGTTAGAACCAATTAAGAGGGCCTACCTTTTAGTATGCTATCCATTTGATGACGGCCATGTTTCCTTGCTCCAACTATCTCCCGTTTCTTATTGCGAACACCTGAAACAAGTAGACAACAACAGACAAAAACTGCGATAATATACAAATTGTATTCAACCTACTTAACAAGTAAAGAAATATTAAGCCATAAACATGTGAAATGACATCTTATGTAGGAAATCGATAGTTGCATCTTTATTAAATCAAGAAGAGATTACAACCAGCATCTTGACGTTGTTGTTCTCCTCTGACAAATCTGAGTTCCCACACACTTCTGCTAGCATTCCATGGATGGCCCCAACAATGTTAGCCTCAAGGCTCTTCCCTTTAGGCTTCACACCAAACCAACCCACAATTATCACTTAAACACAAACTAGAGAGCTACAAAGTATGGATAACTTGCTGATTACTCCAAACAAAACTTAATTAGCACTAGCACACACAAGGGTGATGGCATGAAGTCTTTACTATGTTGGACTTCAAGGATAAGATTGAGTTTAATGAGCCTAGATCATTGGAGGAAGCCATCAGAAATCTAAAGCATTATTATGAGCAATCAAAGCGCAGATTTTAGACTAGGCGGGATTGGAAGGGTAATGAGAAGAATAAAGGAAAATGGGATAAGAAGCGAACACGACCTCAAGGCACAGGTAACAAAGAGAATGCAACAACACCTAAGAAGTTCAATGCATCAGACAGAGGACAGGGGTTTCAGTTTGAGGAGCAACACAAGGGTGATGGCATGAAGTCTTTACTATGTTGGAATTGTGGCAAGGATCATCGCATGAGATATTGTCCATAGAATCAGGGTGGCAGAACAAAAATTTACAATGCTCAGGAGGCACAAACAGTGGGGGATGTTGGACAAAGTATTCCACAGATTTATGCAACATTGGATAATAGGCAGGCGGATCACCAGACATCCATTATCGAGATGGATGGTAAGCTTTGTGATCAAGTTGTTTCTATATTGATTGAACCTAGATCTAATTATAGTTATGTTAACATTGACCTGGTGGATAAGTGTGGTTTGAATAAAGAAGTGCATGCAGAGTCTTAGTTAGTGCAACTGGCTGCAGGTAATAAGAAAAGAGTTCATCACTAAGTAAGAACTTGTGCTTTTGAGTTTAATGGTATGCCTATGTCAGCGCATTTGAATGTGCTTCCATTTGAATCATACAATATGTTGTTGGGTATGGACTAGTTGTATCTTCATAGGACCAAGGTGGATTGTTATGAGGAGGCCACTAAATTCTTGGATGACAATGGAGAACAAAGAATCTTGCATGGTAATAAAAAGGCAACATCAGTCAGAATGGTTACAACTATGCAAGAAAAGCGTAGTCATAAAAAAGGATGTGTATTATTTGTAGTACATATTTCTAGTGACAAGGGTAAGGAAGTTGAGGATGCAAATGTCTTGAAGAAGTATCTGGTTTTGCAATAGCTCTAGGATGTATTTCCAATGGACATTTTAGAATTGTCACCTCACAGGGAAGGGGAATTTTCTATTGAGTTCATGCCATAAGCAACACCAACATCAAAAGCACCTTACAAGATGAGCACACTAGAGTTAGTGGAATTAAAGCTGCAGTTGAAGGAAATGCTTGACAAGGGATACATTAGGCCAAGTGTGTCACCTTGGGGTGCACCAATGTTGTTTGTGAAGAATGATGGTACTCTTATATTATGCATTGATTACAGGAAGCTGAACAAGGTGATGATTAAGAACATTTCTTGCCAAGGATTAATGACTTGTTTGGTTAGTTGAAGGAAGCATCAATGTTCTCAAAGATTGATTTGAGATTAGGATACCATTAGGTACGAATCAAACAAGAGGACATCTACAAGACTAATTTTCGTACCAAGTATCGACATTATGAGTTTGTTGTAGTTCCTTTCGGTTTGACTAATGCTCTAGCTAATTTTATGTGCTTGATGAATAGTGTGGTGTGTCCTTATATGGACAATTTTGTGATTATATTCATTGATGATATATTGATATTTTATAAGAATGAGAAAGAACATGCAGAACATTTATTCGCGGTATTAATACTGCTAAGAGAGAATCAATTGTCTGCTAAGCTTAGTCAGTGCAATTTCTTTCAGACAGAGGTACATTACTTGGGGCATGTTGTTTCTAAGGAAGGAAAAGTAGTAGATTCGAAAAAGATAAAAGCTATCATGGAATGGGCAGCTCCTAGGAATTTGGATGAGATTAGATCATTCATGGGTTAGTAGGTTATTATAGGAGGTTCATCATGAAATTCTCACAAATTGTTTATCCTATTACATCCTTGCAATGAAAAGGTAAGAAATTTGAATGGACAGAAGAATGTGCAGCTAGTTTTGAGTAGTTGAAGTAGTTGCTTACAAATGATCTAGTTCTAAAGATCACACATCCAAACAAAGAGTTTTTGGTGTGTACATATGCTTGCAAGAGAGGACTTGGTGGACTCTTGATGCAGGAAATACATGTAGTGTGTTATGAATCACGGAAACTAAATGAACATGAGAATAGTTATGTGACACATTATCTTGGGTTGGAAGTGATCATTCATGCATTGAAGATGTGGAGGCATTATCTTCTTGACAGGAGGTTTGTATTGATGAGTGATCACAATGGATTGAGATACTTATTTGACCAACCAAATCTGAATTCCAGGCAAGCTAGATGGTTGTCCATGATAAGTGATTTTTACTTTGAGATCAGGTACATTAAAAGGAAAGAGAACATGGTTGTAGATGCTCTTAGCAGAAGGGTACAGGTAAATCACACTGCAACTATGAGTTCATATAGGACAAACCTACAGGATCAGATCTTGCAAATAGGACAACAAGATGACAGGTACCAACATCTTAGGCACATATTACAACATGATACAGGTGATTAGGATGTGGACTATCGTCTCAAAGCGGATGGTTTGCTCAGATTTAAGGACAAGATCTATGTGCCAGACAACAATGAGCTCAATAAGCTTATCTTGAGGGAGTGTCATGTTAAGATGTATTCAGGTCACCCAGGATATCAGAAAACATTGACAAGGGTGAAGAATTTATATCATTGGCATAATTTGAAGAAGGACGTGACAAATTTTGTGGCTAGATGTTTGGATTATCAAAAGATAAATGCAGAGTGTAAGCATCCAAGTGGTTTAGTACAATCAATTCCAATTCTAGAGTGGAAATGGGAGGTCATTTCCATGGATTTCATTATAGGTTTTCCGAGGACATCTAGACAACATGATTATGTTATGGTTGTGGTTGACAGGTTGAAAAATGTAGCTCACTTCATTCTAGTGAATTCCACTTATTTAGCTAATGATGTATCACATGTTTTCATTAGGGAGATAGTGAGGTTGCATGGTGTTCCGAAGAAGATTATGTCAGAAAGGGATGCAAAGTTCACCTCCAGATTTTGGAAAGAGTTATTTGCAGGTTTGGGTACAAAGTTGGCCTTTAGTACAACTTATCACCCATAAACAGATGGACATACATAGAGGGTCAACAAGATTCTAGAGGACATGTTGGTAATGTAGTTATGCATCATCAACGAAAGTGGGAAGAGTATCTTCCATTGGCTAAATTTGCTTACAACCATGGGTATCATGAGTCATTGAGGATGCATTTGTTTGAGGCACTCTATGGATAGATTTGTAATACTCCCATCAGCTGGAGTAATCTAGTGAACATGGTATTGATAGGATTAGACATGTTGGCAGAAATGGAACATGAAATGCAAGTTATTAAGAAGAATCTAAAGGCAACACAAGACATGCAGAAAAATTATGCAGATCAACACTGGGTGTTTAAGGAGTGTCAGGTTAGGGAACATATGTATTTGTGTATCAAGCCCAAGAAGAGCTCCTTGAATATTGGGTCATGTGCGAAGATAACACCTTGGTATTATGGGCCTTTCGAGATCCTAGAGAGGTTTGGATTGGACCAGTTTCCTATAGACTTGCACTACCTCTGAAAATGAAATTCCATTATGTTTTCCATGTGTTATTACTTAAGAAGTATGTTAAAGATGTTGATCATGTGATTGATTGGTCTGTATTGCAGGTGGAACCAAAAGGCTATTCCAGTTGAAACCTTAGGGCATTTCGCAGAGAAATATGTTCATGCTCAGGAACCGAGCAGGTTAAAGTGCAGTGGAAGCACTTTGGGCCCAATGAAGCTACATGGGAGATGACTGATCAGGTGCGAACTATCTATCCTTCATTGTTTGCCGATGGAGGAAAATGGGTTTTGATATATGTACATATTTATATATGGTTGTCATTGTAAATATTGTAACGAGTTGTGTTATAAATCTCTAATAAGCGGTATGGTTGTCATGTTGCTATGGTTGTCATGTTGGTTTGCTTTTCAGTAGGTTATTCAATGTAAATACTACAACAAGATAAGCTATAAAGCTAGTGGGCAATATGTCTAGGAGAAAGTGAGAAGAAGGAAAAGAAAGAAGAAATGAAGGATCTTTACTACTAAAAGAAGGTTCACTGACTACCAAGTTCTTTATGTAGACTAATCTTTCTTCTAGCATAGTATGTTTTTGCATAACATCATAAAAAGAATCATATGATAGTAGTATGTCTAGAATTTACATAATTAAGTTGCTTTGTAGAGATCGTCTAGGTAGATGAATAGATAGACCATTTTGTATATTAATCATCCAGGCATTATCAAACATTATGTTAGAGGACATCATCTTGCTTAGGTGGATCATCATGATCGTGAAAGAACCATAATTATGAAAAGTTCTTGGAAGAAGTACTATGACAAAGATTAGTAGACATTCCATGTAACGTGGAATAAATATTGGTAAAGGGATGAAGAGTGAAATGGGTCAGGATGCAGGCTCTTTGTGAGATATATGAATAACTAGATGATTGGATGAAAGCATAGGAATGCATGCTGGATATACAAATTTGGATAAGATTCATATGTGTAGAATATTTTGGAAAGAAAGCTGGTCATAAAATATGTTTAGGTATATAGATATATGATGCTAGAAAAGAATTTAATATTTGACTTACTTTAGGATGTATAAAGATTTTAAGACTCTCTCTAGAATATATGTAATAATGATTAACATCCAATATAGTCTCTGGAAGGAAGGTTGTAACTTGGTAATCAAGTTCAATCCTTGGGCACTCTAATGCATGAAGGAAAATTCATATGGAGATGGACCAAGAGGATGTTGATGGAATGAGAAGGTCACCATGGTGAGGTACGTCTAATTTTTTATTACTGTTGCTGGTTATCTGGTTAACATATTATTTTTCTACTTGAAATAATATTGCAGGAATATATGATGACAGTTGAGGCAAGTTCAACTGTATGGATGAAGGATATTGAGGGAAGATCGATATTTGGTACCTAGTAACTGTGAAGTCAAGATGTGGAAATCTTGGGATTATAAGGTAGCAGTATGAGAAGATAACCTAAAGGTCAAAGGAAGATCACTTTCGAGAAGAATTTGTGATCAACTTGAAGTTTGGAAAGGCTCAATGTAATTCCTTCATATCGAAGAAGAAATTGATGAGGAAGAAAACTGGCTTGGAACCTATCACAAGATTGAAGAGAGAAGGTGGCTCCATGATACCTTGAAATAAAGAAAGCTCTATGATGCAAAGGAAAGAGGGATCCGAGAAGCTATGGAGAAATGGTAGCTAATACTCTTATGAAAACAAGCTCTAAGGTTTGTGATGATGACTTCCCAAATAGAAAGGAAGTCTAGATCTCCTCTGATTTTGAGAGGGAGTAAAGGAGTCTCCTTGTATAGGAGCAAGGTTCTATTCTCAAGATTAAAGGAGAATAGGGATGTCCTCTCAATTTGAGAGGGAGTGATGTTGGACATCACATGTGTATTATCCTCTTTAGGTGTGAAGTGAGAATGACATAGGATTCGATAAGCATATGTGGTTTCCTTGAGGATAAAACATCCAAGAAAGGAAATGTACTGATGCTCTTTGACGATATGGCATGTATCCAAGAGAAGAGTGGTCGAAGAGGACTGATATTCTTTGAGGAATCAGGAAATTTGGAGATCCAATATAAGAATAGTCCTAAAAGGACATACCTTGTAGACATTTGGATGGGGCATGTACCTTGTATAGGTAGTGTGGTATCACATGTAAATCCTCCTAGCATAATGCTCTTGATTAAAGAAGAGTTTATCTAGTTAGGCCTCAAAGACAATGTTGGTCATGATGATGATGTTTATAACATGGCTTATCAATCTCACTCTTCTTGTGAGAACTCTTCAGTTTGAGATATAATGTTGTACTGGTTATATAATTATGAATACCTCCCTAGTTAAGAGGGAGTGTTGGGAAATGTAACTAGTTTCAGTCTGTATAATTGTTGTACTCATTTCAATATGTATCCTATGTAACAAACAAGAAAGGAAAATAAAAAATTATTCTTATTAAAGAATGGGTTTCATGCTCGTTATTGATGGTCTTCTAGGCAAAAGCATGTTCTTTTTGCTTCTAGGGTTTTTTAGTTTTTAGGATTTATTGTCATCAGTCAAAGGGGTCAACATCATGTTTATAAGACCATTCCAAGGAAAATGTAGTTGTAAAAAGAATTATTTTGAGTTTAGAAAGTCTGGGAAACTCGAAAAGTATAAGTCAGCCATGGGAGCATCAAGTTGGCCTAAAGGATGGAATTCAACCCCTTGAGAAGGCTATATAAAGAAGAAATTCAACCTCATTTGGACTCACTCACTACACAAGTTCGATTTATCAAGAAAGAGTTTGATATGAAGTTAGGAAGCAAGAAGAAGGAGATATAAGGTCTAGGGTAAGGAAGAAGGATGAAATATCTTGTTTTTGGGCTCTATCTCTCTTACACATGAAAAATTATAGGGTTTCTGGTGCTACAGAAGGAGGGAGAAATTGTAGGTCCGAGTTGCAGTAGGACAAAGTGTGTAATCTTATAGCTAGAAGGGAGAAAACCAAATATTTACATCATTGATCTTGGGAGAGCCATCTTGCTCTAGGAAGGTCTTAGGAGGAGGTTGGATTAGGGTTTCTAGAGAAGATGTAAGGATGAAATTGCAGGGTCGAAGTAGCAGGGCGAGTTGTAATATTGAAGCTGACAGGTCAAAGTTGAAATATTGAAGCTAGTTGGTGCATAATCAAGGACGGACTTGAGGAAGGGTTGACTTGGTACTATGATAAGGACCTAGTCTAGGGTTTGGGTCTTTGTATCTCATTTGAAGTAGACTCTAAGAAGAGAAGAGTTTTTAGGTTTTCCCCTTGCAGGGGTTTTTCCTTGGTTGAGAGCCTAATATTTGTGTCCTATGTTGTTGTTATTATTGTTCTTGATATTGTTTGATGAAAAGACCTATCTAAAGAACATAAATAATATAAATAGGATTCACAAGAAAATATCAAGGTTAAGGAAAATAAGATTAATAATTGCCAATATCCATTTTCTAACACTTTACATGTTGGCCAAGTCTCCCTCCCTTACATAAAAGGCACCACCGATCTCATTGCTAATATTCTTTCCAAAAAGAACATTAAGACCATTTTCAAACCCCATAAAACCATCAGACAATTATTTTAAAGATAAGTCTGAACCCATGCAAGGAACAAGAGTCGACCAAATTCCTTGTTCATGCGGTAATTCTTACACTGGCCAAACAAGTCATCTAGTCATTGCCCACGTTAAGGGGCACATTGCAGATAAAAACCATCACAGAGTGGCTAAGTTGCCATTGCGTAGCATTCCTTAAAACCAAGCACCTTATTTTCTTTGGCCAGGCTCGAATCGTGGCCTGTATACCTTTTCACAATTCTTGTGTCATCATGGATGCTTTAGAAATTGAAAAACACCCCAACAATTTCAATAGAGAAGATGGCTATAACCTTAGCCACTCTTGGAAGCCTATATTCCATCTTCTTTCTTCTTAATCTGCACCTTTTATTTCGATTCCTTTCTTCCCCTCCCCTCCTTTTTCCTAAGTGTTGTTCCCTCCCTCTTTCTTATCATTATATATTATATATTTATATTATAATATATATTATATATATATATATCCATTAATATTCATATATCAAATGTTAGACCCTAATATTATATTAACCATATCATATCCTCCATAAAATAAGTTATTACTAGATATAAAAATAATATTGTTTGATTAACCCCTCCCCCTCTCTTTTTTCCCTATCTTTCCGATTTTTAAAATAATTTGTTAGTAACATATTAATATATATATATATACATACAATTTATAGAAAAATTGTTATTGAAATTTAAAGCTTTTTCAATATACGGAATAAATTCTCTATATTTAAACTTATTAATGGAATATTATTAACAATTAAACATATTAAAACCATATTTCAATCTTATTAACCATATCACGTTCTTCCCATAAATAAAACAAATAAATAAATTTATCTATATAAAAGAAATTTAAAAACAATATATTTTTTAAAACATAACTCCCCTCCCCTTTCTTTAAAGAATATAATATATATACATATGGATATAATAATAACTAAATATTATCTATATGTACTAAGCTATTAACCAAAATACGGTATTTTACATTTATAAATAATTAATTATAAATTAACATTAATTATATCTTTATGTCCTTAACTTGAATAATCTTTTATGATTAAAAATTCTTAATTTTAACAAGTTATTTCAATTAATTTAAATTTTAATTATTGATCAATTTATATTATATATATAATTTTATTTTTTTTTTGATTACATTATAATTATAAATTATAATATTATATTATAATATATTATATATATATTATATAATTTTATTTTTTTATTTTTTGACTACATTATTAATTGTAATTTAGCTTCATTAAATATTTTTACCAATTTTTTTTTTTATTATAATTTTTTTCTTATCTCTTGACTGTTTATTCTCTTTTTTTTAATATATTTGTATCCCTGTGACCGTTATACCACTCTTTGTTCTCTCATTATTTATAGGTTTAATAACTCTCATGCTTATCATCTGATTGCTTTCTGGTCTTTGATGATGGGTGGAGTGTTCACCTGAAACATCAGATAGGGTAAACATGTACACAATTTTCTCTCGAAGATTTAGCCAAAATGATAAATATGACCTGGTTTAATGACAATGTATGCCCCACTGATGCATATGTTTTTATTTGCAGCCTTGTCAAGAAAACCCATAGGGTATCTGCACTAGATCTTCACTTATTGAATACATCACATAAATCTGTTATGAGTCATATGCCCAAACTCATTAAAGCATGCACATATGCAGCGGAAGACATCCTCTAGACCCTGGAACACCTGCCAAGTGTATGGTGCAAGTGTGGAGTCGACTGGGCATGGTGGACCAGGTGCATCATCCTCATCCAAAAGGTGGAACACAAGCAATAAATGGTCAATGTTAAGATCCATGAAGTAATATCTTCTATGGTGGAGACCCATGGCTCTCAATGCTAGCCCTACAAGTGCCAATGTGGCCCTATGGAGGGCTAAGATCCCAATAACAAGATCAAACCCCAAATGAAGATCCACTTGCAATCCTGCATAAGGTCCAATGCGTCCCTTTGCCCTCCAGTACAACAAGTCATTAGAATACTCAAGTAATAAAGCTTACAAGTCATGGGATCAATGGGGCACTTAATGGCAGCATACCTTTCCATAGTGGGATTTGGCATGTACAAGTGTCTCCAAGCACAATAGGGGGTTAACTAATGACCTTATTAAGTGGTTTCAATCTCTAAAGGGGGTGACATGTCCATGGTACATCCTTTAAATGGTAGGTGGAAAATGATATAATAGTGAAATGTAGTGGGGATTGTCAGAAAATTATATATTACAGAGCAATGGAACACATAGAATATTGCATAAATATAAACACAAAAAACACAAAACCAGAGAGACACAGATACACATGGTTCACCCAGTTTGGGCTACGTCCACCCCAAACAGCGAGTGCTTCCTTTCTATTATCTAGTAAAATGAAGAGACACAACTTATAGCAGATCTGTTGTAATATCCTCTGTTTTCTCTCATAGTCTCACCTCTCTGTTTTTCACTTAGAGAATACACATCTATTACACAGCCTCAAAAAATACAATGCCCTCATACAAAGAGAGGGGTTGCCTTCTAGGACAAAAAACCCTAAACTAAACATAAGTTCTACCGTCAAATCATCTGCTTAATGAATGGCCCAAATTTACAAGGCAATTTCACATCTATTTTTAGCTTCGGGGGCGCTGCCCCCGAAACCCCCGTCGAGGGACCGCTGGCCCCCGAACCCCCCAGTCAGGGGGGATCGACCCCTCCGACCCCCGCGGGGTGGGGGACAAGTCCCCCCCCCCCCCGTGGAGGGGTGTACAAACTTTCTAGGGTATATATCCGGCTGAAACAAAGACCTCTAAAGAGTCATGCTTCACACCCAACAATCTCCCACTTGGAGAATGATTGAAGCAACTCCACCACTGTTTCATTTATTGGACAATGACTCCTCTTTGGACCTGGTTGTTTCTCATCTTCATCGTCATCCTTGAAGACCAATTGAAACTGAGCATATTCTCAGTGTCTCCCTGGTTACAACTTTTGTTAGCATATCTGCAGGATTCTGGTTAGTGTGTATCTTTTGCAGCTTCAACTCTCTATCTTCCAACACTGATCGTATGAAATGATACTTGAGTTGTATGTGTTTAGTCCTGGAATGAAACGTTGAGTTCTTTGCAAAATGAATGGCATTTTGGCTATCACTGTATAACGTGTCCATATCATGCTTCTTACCTAATTCACCCATAAATTTTTGTAGCCAAATCATTTCTTTACTAGCCTCTGTAGCAGCAACATAATCTGCTTCTGTTGTTGAAAGTGCAACAACACTTTGGATTTTTGAAACCCAACTGACAGCTATTCCACCTACAGTAAATACATATCTGTAGTGCTCCTCCAGTTATCTCTGTCACCTGCCATATTCCGCATCAACATATCCATGTAGAGAAATGTTTGAACCACCAAAGCATAATGCTTGATTTGTGGTACCTTTCAAATATCTGAGAATCCATTTCACTGCCATCCAATGTTCATTTCCTAGATTGTTCATGTACCTGCTTACAACTTCCATTGCATGTGCAATATTAGGCCTTGTGCAGACCATTGCATACATTAAGCTTCCAACTACTGATGCATATGGAACTTTAGACATATAATCCATGTCTTCTTAGGTCTTTGGACACATTTTCTTACTAAGTTTGAAATGGCTAGCAAAAGGTGTACTCACTGGTTTTGCATTGTGCATATTAAATCTTTTCAACACCTTTTGTATGTACTCATTCTGAGACAATGTTAATTTGCAATTTTTCCTGTCTCTAGTTATTCTCATACCAAAGATTTGTTTTGTAGCTCCCAAATCCTTCATTGCAAATGAATTTGCCAATTTTCTTTTGAGCACATTTATTTCCTGTATGTTAAACCCTACAACAAGCATGTCATCTACATACAATAACAATATAATATAGCTGTCATCGTTTTGTTTTTTTAGATAAACATAATATCAGAGTAGCATCTAGTATAACCTTGTTCAGACATAAACTTGTCAAATTTTATATACCACTGTCTTGGAGCTTGTTTTAAGCCATACAAGCTTTTCTTCAACCTGCACATTAGTTTCTCCTTCCCTTTTACCTCATATCCTTGTGGCTGCTGCATATATATCTCTTCCTCCAAATCCCCATGGAGAAAGGTTGTCTTTACATCTAACTGCTCAAGATGTAAATCTTCAACTGCTATTAGACTTAAAATAGTTCTGATTGAAGTCATTTTAACAACAGGAGAAAATATTTTATCAAAATCAATACCTTTCTTTTGTGCAAACCCCTTCACCACAAGTCTAGCTTTGTACCTCTGTTTTCCTCCATCTTTTTCCTTCAGCCTGTAAACCCATTTATTCTTCAATGTAGTTTTTCCTGCAGGCAACCTGACTAAGTCCCAAGTCTGGTTATGCATTAAGGAGTCCATCTCTTCTTCTATGGCTACCTCCCACTTCTTCCTGCTTTCAACCTACATTGCTTCTTCATAACATTCGGGTTCACTAGAATTAGTCAACAATAAATAATATAATAAAGGAGAGTATCATTTAGGGGGTATACTTATCCTGGTAGATCTTCTAACACCACTTTTAGGTGTTTGGAGTGCTTGTTGCTGTTGTGGTGGTTGTTGTTGTTGTGATTATTGATTATTATTATTTTCAGGCACTTTACTTTTTCAGTGATCTTATTAAGAACTATGTATTCCTTGTTTTCTTTTTCTTGTTTCTTTTCCTACAACTGATTCTTATACAAGACCTTTTCATTGAATATTGCATCTCTGCTCCTAATGATTTTGTGATTTTCGTATTCATATAAGCGATAACCAAAATTATTAACACCATATCCAATAAAGGTACATTTCTTTAACTTTGCCTCAAGCTTTGTTCTATTTTCTTTATTAATATGGACAAAGGTCTCACAACCAAAAGGCTTTAAAAAGAGTAGTTTACCTTTTTACCTGTCCATGCTTCCTCTGGAACACCACCATTCAAAGAACTTGAAGGCCCTCTGTTTATTAGATAAACAACAGTATCTACAGCATTTGTCCAAAATTGTAAAGGCTATCCTGCATGCAATCTCATGCACCTTGCACGCTCCATGATTGTTCTATTCATCCTTTCTAACACACCATTTTCTTGTGGTGTTCTTGGAACTGTCTTCTCTCTGTGAATCCCATGCCCTGAACAGTACCTATCAAACTCTTTATTGCAATATTCACCTCCGTTGTCTAATCTGAGACACTTTAATTTCTTTCATGTCTCAATCTCAATCAAAGCTTTCCATTTCTTGAAAGTATCAAATACATCAGATTTATTCTTAATACAATAAATCCAAGTTTTTCTAGTTGCATCATCAACAAAAGTAATATAATAACGAGAGCCACCGAGAGATGATACCTGAGCAAGTACCCATACATCTGTATGCACAAGCTCTAATTTTTCGCTCTTCTTTTCTTTCCCAACTCTGAAAAATCTGACTCTCTTATGTTCTCCATAAATGCAATTCTCACAGAAGTCCAAATCAACATTCTTCAAACCCGGCAACAAATTCCTTGAGTGAAGAATCTTCATCCCCTTTTCACTCATGTGTCCGAGCTTATGATGCCATAATGTTGCATCTGTTCCTTTGGAAGTTAAAGCATTAACAGAGTTAGAAATACCATTGCATAAATACAATGTACCAACATTTTCGCCTTTTGCTATTCCCAAGGCTCCTTTGGTGACCTTCCAAGCTTTATCTGTGAAATTTGTCACACAACCTTCACCGCCTAACTGCCCTGTTGAAATCAATTTTTATTTATTTTTTATTTTATTTTTTATTTATTTTTTATTTTTCAGATCTGGAACATGCCTTACCTCCTTTAGTAGCCATTGGTTTCCATTCTACTATTTTACAAGAACATTACCAATTCCAACAATTTTACATGGTTTATCATCACCCAAACGGACTTGTCCAAAATCTCCTTAAACATAGTCATGAAGATATTTCTTATCAGGTGTGGCATGGAATGAGGCCCCTAAATCTACCACCTAGCAATCAATGATATTTTCGAAAGAAATAATCAAAGCATCTTGTAACACCTCATCTGTCAAATTTGCTTCATGATTGTTTTCTTGTTGTGCATCTCCTTCTTTTCCCTTCCAAAATCTATAGTTTTTCTTTAGGTGTCCTTTCTTTCAACATTTCCAACAGACTATCCCTGATCTGGACTTGGATCTGTCTTTCCTTGATTTACTGTGATATCCCGAGCTCTTTCCTCTTTCCATTTTTCTTTCCTTAGACTCTGCACTCAAAGCATTACCCGATGTCTCACCAGAGCTTTTCCGTCGCATTTCCTCGCTAAGGATAGCACCGACAACATCATCAAACTTTAAAATACTAGATCCAGAAACAAAGTTACTAATGGCCATTACTAAATCATTCCAACTTTCTGGCAATGAGCATAAGAATAACATAGCTCTAACTTCATCTTCAAAGTTTACCCCTACAGAACTTAACTGAATTGTAACAGTATTAAAATCATTTAAATGGTCTACAACAGATCCACCTTCTGACATCTTCATATTAAATAATCGTTTCATAATAAATACCTTGTTTGAGGCTGAGGGTTTTTCATATAGTTTCGCCAACCCCTTAATCAAACCCTCTATCGTTGTTTTTTTTGAAATGTTGAAGGCGACTGACGTTGCGAGGCACAATCGTACTGTTCCGAGTGCCTTTCTATCGAGAACGTTCCATTCTTCATCTACCATACCTGTCCGCATCTTTGTTTTTCCACCCAATGGTAGGTACAGATCTTTCTAATACAAATAATCTTCCATCTGCATCTTCCACAGCGAGAAGTTTTGGCCGTTAAATTTCTCGACTCTAAACTTACCATCTTCTGCCATTGCTCCCACTCGAACGAGGAACCCTTCTTTCCTGTGAGTTTATCAGCCAAGTAAACCTTCGACTCTGATACCAGTTGTTAGAAAATTATATATTACAGAGCAATAGAACACATAAAAAATTGCATAAATATAAACACAGAAAACACATAAAACTAGAGAGACACAGATATACGTGGTTCGTCAGGTGTTAGCCAACATGGATCTTAATGATCCAATGCTAGAGCCAGTCACTTTTGATGACGAGTCTTTTGAGGGGTCATCCTCCACACCAACAAATGCAACAAAAGATCTTGGATTGGGCATAGAGGAGGATGGAATAGAGTCAGATGGCAGTGGTAGTTGATGGTGATTATGACATGGAGGAGGAGTTGGACTATTGATAGAGTTGTGACTAGAGTCATGACCAGTACCATTGACAAGCTATGATATTCCTACCTATTTTGTATTTTCTAGTGGAATTCCCTCAATATCTATGTAATAATTTTGATTTTGATGACTTAATGAAAAATCCGCATTTTATGGTTTTAATATCTAAGTTGTACTGCTAAATTTCTAGTTTTATCGTGATATTTCTAAATTTCTAGTTTCTTATGTGCTTGAACAATAGTTAATAATATGAAGTTTGAACATTGAACTATGAACATCACTGATGTAGTAAATTAATAAACTAACTAGTTCTAAAATTGTAAATACTAAATTAATAAATAGATATCATCACAATTCATATCTATAGATGTTTTAATTTCTAAAAAATATGGATCAGGCACTATATATATTGATGATATCTATCTAGTAAATTATATATATATATAAAATGTGTCCCCTGTGTCCTGTTTCTGAGGTTGTTGTGTCTTGTGTCAAATACTCATATTTACTGTCCTTGTGTCATGTGACTTAGCTAGTAACCTTCTTGCTGCTCCAAGTAAGACTGCTCTTGGGATCTTTACTAGCTGCCCACTTACAGACCTCTTGCTGCTCCCAGGACATCTGAATCTAGGGCACATGAACCAGCTCTGACACTATCTCTTTGCTGCTCCAAAGATAACAGAACTTAGGGCTTGAGAAGTCTGCCACATAACAGGGATATTGCTCCACCAATACCACAGTACTTGGGCTTATTAACACGCTGTCCAATCAGCTTATTGAACAGACCTTATACATCAATCAACCTTCAGCACTTCTCCAATGATTCCGTCCACAACTTCACTTCATGACAGCCCCTCTCTCCCTTCAGCGTACCACCCTACACTCTGTCCACTTGCATCCACTCTTCTGTCCACACTTGAGGGTATTTCGGCCCCTTTCTTGGATCTGACCTCCCACAGACCTAGTGCGCACAAATGGAGGCATTGCGGCCCTTAAAACAGAGATAATCTTGCTCCTCTGGAGTCTCGGCCCTCTCCTCTATACCCATAAACAGAGTGCAGTTCAACAGGTCATTAGGACAGACTTTAGGGCTAATCTTGGGTGACTGTTCATGCATAGAAATAGCCCTAGTCTAGGGCACGAACCACAGAGAGAAATACCTCCAAAACCTTGCGCAGAAAAGGCCTACTTGAGGGCTGAGTATCACAGAGACAACTTCCTCTTCCTGGGCTAAACTCGACCTTCTATTGCAGACTTAGACAAACCATAATGTGCTCCAGCTCGTCCTCCTTAAGGCTCTGCGACTACCTGAGATTTTCGCTCTTCCTTTGGGACAGTAATCACATGAGAATGCTTGCTTGGATGCTTTTCAACAAACTTATCTTCACTCCTTATAGTGTTCCTTGGTGGTGTATTTTCTCACAAAGGGTCATGACATATAACTAAGCCGGCTGCCGACCTAAGCCATCTTGCTTGAACACCAATTTCTTAAGGAATCAAAATTATTTTCATTTATCTTTCACTACATCATCAAAGCCCTAGCAGCCCCTTAGCCCATCAAGGGTGCCCCTCATGCTTTCAATGAATAAACTATCATTTTTCAACTTGGTCTTGTGACCACAACTTTGTGTACAGAACCCATCACTTGGGTACATTGCCCACAAAGCTTCATTTATGTGGGTCAACACCTCACAAGCCCAGTACCCCAGGGGTTGTGAGAGTACCTCCCAAGCTACACATTTCAACAAGAAGAAATCAGAATACTATGGCTAAGGAATGATGGAAAAAGTTTCTAAAATGGCTTTATGATTCACTATAGATTGCTACCAGACTCATAGGTGGGCACAATGCTGAGACTTACTCAGTATTTGATCAAACATGAATTCAATTAAGACGGCATACCCTTTGCACAGCCATTTAACTTGAAAAGATGCCATTACTTATGGCCATGTGTAATTCCTCGTATATTGACTAGACCACACTAAGCAGCATCTGTAAAACCCAGGGCAATAGGCCTTCGCTTTAGAATTCCTTATACTCACAAACATTAAAAAAAATAAAAATCAGAGGAAAGATAATACAAACAAAACTTCCAAATGTGGAAGAAGAAAAGGATGTTAACCTTGGAAGTATAAGCAATCTTGGGCAATCCAAAGGTTGACAGAGAAAGGGAAATTAGTACTGAAACCAGAAGTAACCTTGAGCAAACAGCAAAACAGCTTTGCTAAAAAGGTTATTCCTGTGTACTTAATCAAGAGGGGGCAATCGGCCCTTGAAGAAACCTTATTTGAGCTAAAAATCTATATTTAAAATTTAAATCGTTAATCATTCACAATGATTTAAGAGCAAAGAAATTTTTAAAGGGAGGAGACTTGAATAAACACCTTCATGAAGTTATTTCAAGTGGTGACTCGTCAAACAATCTGTCCAACTTTGTACAGATTTTTTTTCACTTGTGACTGTGATATATCACTTGGAAAGCTTTTCTCCTACAAAGAAAGCATGAACCTGTTTATTGACTTCAATCCAACTACATCCAGGTTTCTTTTTTATGCCTCTATTCTTCATCATTCTTCGTACCTTTTCAATGTCACTCCACCTGCCAACTGCAGCATAAACGTTTGAGATAAGCACATAAGGTGCATCGTTTTCAGGGTATAACTCAAAAAGGCGCTCTGCCACACGTTGTCCTAGTTCTATATTGTTATGTATTCTACAACCGCCAAGCAAACAAATCAACACAACAGCATCAGGTGTTATTGGCATTTTGTTGATAAAGTCATGTGCTTCATTCAAACGCCCAGCACGGCAAAGAAGGTCAACCATGCATTTATAGTGTTGCATGGTAGGTGTTATGTCATAATATTCACTCATGCAGGTGAAGTATTGATAGCCCTCCTCCACTAGACCTGCATGATTGCATGCAGACAAAACACTCACAAAGCTGACATGGTTGGGTTTGATGCTAGAGTTTATCATTTGTTCAAAGAGTTTGAGGGCCTCCTTGCCACAGCCGTGCATGGCATACCCTCCAATCATAGAATTCCATGAGATGAGGTCTCTACGATTCAATTTGTCAAATAGTTTGCTTGCCTTCTCTATGCTACCACATTTTGCATACATGTCTATCAGAGCATTCACCACAAGGGAATCAGATTGATATCCAGTTGAAATTACTTTTTCATGGATTTCAAAACCCTGTTGCAAAGCTGCCAAATTTGCACACACTGGAAGAATAATGGCAAGAGTTCTTGAATCCGGTGTCACGCCTTCCAATTGCATTTGTTGAAAAATCTTCAAGGCGTCCTCACCATGCCCGTTCTGTGCAAACCCTGCAATAATTGCATTCCATGATATCACATTTTGCTGAGGCATTTCCTTGAAGAGTTTCAGGGCTTCATTAACAAGCCCATTGTCAGCGTATCCTGTAATCATTACATTCCAGGAGACCAGATCTCGCCGATGCATCATGCCAAACAAGCACTGTGCCTTTTCAATGCTTCCACATTGTGCATACATTTCTACAAGGGCAGTCATCACAAATAGATCAGACTGAAATCCATTTATTACTATTTTTCCATGGATCTCCATACCTAGTTTCAAGTCCACCAATTGGGCACATCCTAGGAGTCCACTGGCAAAGGTTTTTGAGTCTGGCTGCATACCAGCCAATTGCATTTGCCCAAAAAGCCTCAGGCTCTTTTCACCATGCTCGTTCTGTGCAAGCCCTGCAACCATAGCATTCCATGAAGCCACATTCCTATGAGGCATTTCCTTGAAGAGTTTCATGGCCTCATCAATGAGCCCATTTTGTAAAAATCCTGCAACCATTGCTGTCCAGGAGACAACATTTCGCTGATGCATTCTGTCAAATATTTGACTTGCCTTCTCTATGCTCCTACATTTTGCGTACATATCAATCAGGGCATTACCCATCACCAACTGATCTGACTGAAATCCACTTCTAATTATTAATGAATGGATCTCCATGCCCAGTTGCAGCGCTGCCAAGTCAGCACAGGCTGGCAGAATACTAATCAAAGTTTTTGAGTCTGGCGTTATACCCGCCAATTGCATTTGTTTTAAAAATCCCAGGGCTTCCTCGGCATGTCCATTCTGTGCGAATCCCGAAATCATTGCATTCCATGTGACCACATTTCGCTGAGGCATTCCCTTGAAGAGTTTCAGGGCCTCGTCAACAAGCCCGTCGTAGGCGTATCCTGCAATCATGGTTGTCCAGGAGACACCATCTCGTTGGTGCATTTTGTCAAACAACTTGCGTGCTTTAGGTATGTTTCTACATTTTGCATACATGTCTATTAGTGCATTCACCACAACAACATCACACTGATGTCCACTTGCAATTATTCTTTCATGGATCTCCACACCCTGTTGCTGAGATGCCAAGTTAGCACAGGCTGGAAGAATACTGGCAAAGATGAATTCATCAGGTTGGAGACCTGTTCTTTGCATTTGACGAAATAGTGCCAATGCCTCTTCAGCAGGGCCATGCCTTGCATAAGCTGCAATCATGACAGTCCATGAGCACACATCTCTTTCAATCATTTGGTTGAAAACTCTGCGAGCGTCCATCACACTTCCACACTTGGCATACATGTTGAGTAATGTATTGTGTGAAAGTATGTCTTCTGTGAATCCTCTCCGCTCCATGTGAGAGTGGATTAGTTTTCCCTGTGGTAAATTTCTCTTCTTGATGCAGACCTGCAAGAGATGAACATATATGGAAGAGCGAAGAGGGCTTTGAATAAAATACAAAGAATGGACGGCCTCTTCCAAACAGCCCTGCTTACAAAGTGTTGTAACATGATCCAGAGATGTAGCCATTGAAGTGGTAGTGGTGGACAGCCTAAGTTGAAGACAAAACAAAGGTTCCACATGCAGTAATATCATCCTGGTTCTCTCATAGCTCAAAGCCTGTAACATTGGTTTCTGTTTTCTGACTGGTTAGTTTTTCAAATTGAAATCAAGAGCAGTCCAAGAGGTGTAAAGCCATTTTACTCACTGAGCTCAACCCATTGGAGGTTGGTTGCAGATGAACTGTGATTTTGTTTTTCAATCCACTTTCTTCCAGCCCCACTGCATATTTTAGAATGGGCTGGATAAATATCGTCAGCCTTTGCCCGCCAGAGAGGTTTATCACTCCTCGCACAGTACATATTCGGTTGCCAGAAATAAATCCGGGCCATCATAGGACTTATTCCTGGTATGGCGCTTTTGCGATCATTATATACATTAAAAAATTTGTTTATTACTCTGTTTTATTTGGTAAGATATTTTATCATTGCCTTTGTAATAGTCGAAGAGTTTTATGCTTATTATTATGATGTTTTATATTAATTAAATATATATTTTGTATTTGGTAAATTTTTAATTATTAAGATTGATTGATTTTATTTATTTTTATTTTTATTTTTTTTGGGAGAAATTGAAATATTTTTTTTAGTTTGTAAAATATTTTTTTAATTTTAATATAGCGGGAGACATGGCAAGTTCAAAAACCAATAAATTAGGCATAAATTATAAAATATAAATTTTTAATTCCAATGCATAACAAATATTTTTTTTTTATAAAATTGAAGGATTTTTAGGAAGGATTTCAACATGTCAATAAGACATGTTTTCTCTATAAATTTAAAGAGAAGTGTCACTTCCATCGCATGCCCAATATAATACATGTTTTCTCTATAAATTTAAATAGAAGTCTCACTTCCATTTCATGCCCAATATTTTATTTGGACAAATTATAAAAGTTTTGGGTGGGGATTTTGAGCAATTTCTAGTTAGTGAAGTTCATAAACTAAACCTTATGCTTGGCCTTGTTCTAGATACCGAGTCTTAAGATTTGGGGTTTTTGTAGAAGAGTTTTATATTCTATGAAAACCCTCATGATTAAGGTTTTTCATGTATTATCATAGGATTCTTGACCAAGTAAATTTGGTTTTGCAAATAGTGTTTGCATCATGCAGAGAAAATCCACACTATGGTAGAGTGCTCGTGTTGCTTCATTGTCAACTATATACAATTCAAGCACCATTTCATAAGATTAATTTTGGAAGATGGACAAGTCAAGTCAAAAAATATACACATAAGCCAAAATCCTAATACATGTTAACGAAGGCAATAACCAAGGAGAAACAGAGTTCCTCTTCTCTGTTGTTAGATCCACAGCAAGAGGAACTTTGTTTCTCTTGCTCTAATCCGTTGTTAGATCCACAAAGAGAAAGCAACTCTGTTTTGTTGTTAGATCCAGTACCCCCATACCCACTAAAGTGATATGACACTTTGAGATCTAGAGCAATGTGTGCTCCACACCCGCAAATGCCTCTTGTCGATGCACCACAAAAAAAACCACTAGCCTAGATGATCCTATCTCCCTTAAGTTGCATATTGTTCTTTGTGGTTTTAGAGACCACGAACCAATCACCTGGAAATATTTCACTAACTTCAAACTTGTGCTTCGTACTTGAGGGGCATTCTCATAAAAAAATTTGCATTCCTGCTCCACCAAATACCCCAATCAATGTAAAAAGGGAGCGCCCTAAATACCTGTTGTCCCTCGGTCCATTTTGCAAGACAATTATCGATGGATGAGCAGTCCACCTCTTCTTGAATGTGTGGTATAGATAACACCTCGTTTGTTAGAAAATTATATATTACAGAGCAATGGAACACATAGAATATTGCATAAACATAAACACAGAAAACACATAAAACTAGAGAGACACAAATATACATGGTTCACCCAGTTTGGGCTACGACCACCCTGAACAACCACTCCTTCCTTTCTATTATCCAGCAAAATGAAGAGACACAACCTATAGCAGATCCGCTATAATATCCTTTGTTTTCTCTCACAGTCTCACCTCTCTGTTTCTCGCTTGGAGAATACACATCTATTACACAACTTCAATACAATGCCTTCATACAAAGAGGGGTTGCCTTCTAAGGCAAAAAACCCTAAACTAAACATAAGTTCTACCATCAATTCATCCACCCAATGAACGGCCCAGATTGACTAGAAAGTACTATACTTTTACAAGACAATCTTACATATGTTTTTAGCTTCGGGGGCGCTGCCCCCGAAACTCCCACCGGGGGACCGCCGGCCCTCGGACCCCTCAGCCAGGGGGTGGATCAGCCCTCCCGAACCCCCGCGTGGAGGGGTGTACAAACTTCCTGGGGTATACATCCGGCTGAAACAAAGTCCTCTAAATAATCATGCTCCACACCCAACAGGGATAAAGGGAATCATCTAGACCACGTGTCAAGGTTCATGGGTAGCTATAATAATGGGAACCCACACCTAGGTATGTGAGTGTAGAAGGGAGAAAATTTACCCCAACCCTTTTTTATCCACCTTTCTTAATATTCATTTTGCCTTTCATTAATTTTTCTTCATAACTGCTCGAGGCTCCAGGGAATGAGAGGATGATGTGTAACACGTAGCAGTGGATACCCCCATAAGGTGGGGCGGTTCATTGCCCACCAAGGG
The DNA here is from genome assembly GCA_000404065.3 of Pinus taeda. Lineage (NCBI taxonomy): Eukaryota > Viridiplantae > Streptophyta > Pinopsida > Pinales > Pinaceae > Pinus > Pinus taeda. Next base: position 214,090 of record APFE030117906.1, read on the forward strand.
CTGGGACAATCATGGGTTCCTTATTGATATAGGGGGATCATCTAGGGCCCATAGGAACCAGGGTGATGGCCATGGATAAGGGGTAGAGCTCAAGTTTGACTTTTGCCCACACGTTAAATTAGTATGTCACGACCATCTTTTTCATTGTAGTACATTTCTTGTTGAGAGTGACCAAATTATGCTTTTTATTTTCTTTTTAGTTGCATCAACCTTCAGGGCATCGTTCCAGGCACGACCCCAAGTTGTGGATAGGGGGACGGGGAGGCTAACCCTATGTGGACCCGGTGGACACATGTGGACCCAGATGGGAAAATAGATGAATGTGGCTAAAATGAGTAGAACAGGGGCGATGTAGGTGGCATCGGAAAGCAGGACCATGCAGCCAAAATCGAGCTTTCCTATGTAGTGCCAACTCAAAATCTAAATGGTCAGTAAAGGAGATCCCACGGGATTGGGATATAAGGGTAACCACAAAATTGGGCAGGGGAGATAAGAATACAAGCCTAACCCATTCGTTCCACTAAAACCCCTCACCAATTCTTGCCCAAATGTTCCCATGACAAATAAGGAAAATTACTCAACTATACCAATGAAAAGCCATACTTTTGGGGTCAGGAGGCCCACCTTCCAACATACATTCATAATAGATGGGGGAGGGACCACATGGTTGGCTTAGGTGGTGGAGAAAATGGCACATCAAATTGTCTGGGGCTGTAAGGGGATGTTAACTGCTAGTTGAGGACCATCTAGGAGAAAAAATTTCTCCTGTGCATATTGTTACTGCTCAAACTAGCAGGGGTCCTAAAGGGGCAATTGCTAGGTCAAGAGCAACAATGAAGCTAAAGCCCACTATCACCACAACTAAATATTCCTACTCTTTACGGACTTTCACGGATGGGAGGAGACCTGATATATAGAGAATCACTTAGGAAGGATAAATCAACTAAGATGGATGTGAAGTGATCTCAAGGATCCTTTCCTAGGGGAGGCTCAAGAATGGGACTTAATTGCCTCTTAAGAAAGGTACAAGGCTTTCTAGGAGAAGGCGATGAGGATTTGAGGGCTAAGGTAAAGAAGTGTGAATTGTAAAGGAGCTTTCCAATCCATAAAATCCTTATGGAACTTGGTTTCCCAAATGGTTTTTGAAGAGTGCACTTTACAAGATATGGGACCACACAAGACCGAGTGGACCTAGGTTAGGTCAAGAGTTTTACACAGTAATTTGTCACTGCCTTCACCCTAGTCCTTCTACTATGTCATGTGTCCAAGTAAAACATGCTCATACTGAACAAATGCTCTCTTATGTTGCCAATTGACTCACTTTTCCTAAGTTTTCTGCCTCATCGCGAGAATAGACTTAATATACGCGATAGACAGCAGTCATAAATAGTCCAGCCGCGCTTCCAGCGCAGAAGTACATCTGTTTCCCGCGATGTACTGATTTCATGCTTCGACGCGAGGCTATCTGCTATCTTTAGCGACGGTTTGAGTGGTTACATTACCTACTAGCGATGTCCAAGCTTAGTTATAAACTCGCGATGATCTAGATTGGGCGAATTCGTTCCAACAATCGGTCTTCTGGATGTCTTCAGACCTGGTTGTTGGCATAGTTTGTGTCACCCTTCCTCCTCTAGTATGGCAGTTCCTTCATTTGTGCTACCTTCTTTGGGGATTAGCTTTCTCTTCCACATTTTATGGAGACTCCTTCTCCTATTTAAACACTCACCTTTGATATGATCAGCTCGTTGGTAATTCCTTGGATTGAACAGTGCTGTTAGTGCTTTTGGGTTTGATAGATAGCTGGTGTGGGAGTGACAAGTGTGAGATTTTTGATAGCTTGTGGAAGGTTGTGAAGTGCCCTTAACTTTGTGTTAAAACTTATGAGTGAGAGAGAGAGACTTTGTATGTTGGGAGATCCATCTTCAAAGAGTGGGCGCTTGAGAAATACACTGGTTGGACCCTCTGAGAAGGCTTGCGACATCAAGACTCAGTTGTAAGCTTGCTCTTATTTAATTATCAATACAATCAATTATGTTTCCTATGTCTTGTATGTAATTTACTTGATAGCTCATGACTTATTGACTTTATGAATAAATAGATCATCGTTGTTTTCCGGTTACATGCTTTGTTGTATTTCCTCTGCATTGTTTCAGGTTGATCACTCATTGAGGAGAAGGAAGCGAAAGCTGGAGCAGCGCAACAGAACTTCATCGACCACTAGTTGAGGTAGGCCTCCAACTATGATTGTTTAAGGAAATCTATTGTTGATCTATCTTTTTTGTGACTAGACCCACTCTAGGGCTAGAGGGGTTGCCTCTGTCCGCAGAGGGAACACTTTCCTGCATCACAAAGAGGAAGGAGTTCAGTAACCAATGATAGATTTTACTTAAACAAGGAGGAGAAGGGGATAAAAGAAGTGATTTCCACTCAAAGGTGTAAGATGATCCCTATGAGGAACTAGCCTAGTGAAACTTAGGGAAAAAACCGATCTCGAGGCTAGGGCTTGGGATATCTCACAAACCCATTGTCAAAATTCCCTCAAATTTGGAGGAGGCCTACGAGAGACACTAGCGCAGTAGAGGCCAAGAGATCAAAGTTTTTCTATGGGTGGTTTGTCAGGAAAATGAGGCCCTAGGAGCCCTAATGTGGTTAGATCTAGAATAAATAAGGAGAAGTGAAGAAAAAGGTTCTTTAAGTGATCACCTTATGGTAGACCAGTGCCTAATCCTCTGGGGAGATTGGAGTTAAGAAGAATATGAAGATGGATCTCATCTCTAGGTCAAGGAGACTTCAAGGACAACTTCACTTGTCATTAGGGAAAAGGAGAGTGAAGCTTTTACACTTCATTTTGTAAGGTAAGATGGCTTGTCAAGATATATTCAACCATAGAATTATTCCTAGGAAAATTTGTTCAACATACATGGCCCATACATAGAGATATGCTATATAGACACATAATTCCACAATTTCGTAGCAAATGCATGCAACAACTACCCTATTTTAGCGAAAACCTCATCATCAATGTCTGTGACAAAGTAAAAAAATAATTAACATTAAATTTGTACTTACATGTAAGATAATACATCCAACTGATGATTCCCATCAATAGGTACATTTTGAAGATCATTATTCCATCCTCCAACCTTAAAATTATCCTTCTCTCACATTAATTCACAGTATTTTTCATAGTATACAACCTAATGTGGTTTAATTGCAGGAAAAATAAGCATTTTTTAGGCTATTACTATGTAGGGGATTGATGGAGACAACTAGGATAAAATATAGGGGGTTTTTCCACCTCCTTAACTCCCTAAACTCGACTTGGGATCACAATATCCTCTTTCACCAGTTCAAAGTCATTGGCAGCCGAGTGACTCCAAATCTAAGTGAAACTCAAGAGGGACAAGATCCACCATTTTTTAGATCAAGTAGGAATCACTCCTACTTTCAATGGAGATGCTATCAACTACTCTCTTTTCTAAATAAACAAGAAGAAAATATCATTAGGATTCAAAGTTTTTGTCCAGCTAGGTGTAGCTATTAAGCTCGAAGCTTGGCATTGTTACTTAAAAATTTTATCCCATGTATGAGACGTGCAATTTTTTATAATGAGAAGTTGGATTTTAAGCTACATCCAAGTTAGTTTCAGAGGGCTAAAAGCCTTGGGTTTGGGCCCAACCCAAAGGTTTTGGTCCCTCTATTTGTACTTATGTCTCTTCTTGATTCCAAGCAATTCATAGTTTCTTGCATTTCAGTAGAGATTAATCTATAAAAAACTGTGGTAGAAACCTCTACATCACCGAGTCTCTTGTGGGAGAATGAGTGGAACAATTCACAACCAAAGTAAAAAAAATATTGTGTTTACGACTTCTTGGAAATATATTAGTGTTAGATGTCCTATTTTACATTTTTCTTTTGTAGCTTAGAAGTTAGTTTAGTGATTAGATCAGTAAACTTGATGTTATTTAGGTTCAACTCATCTTTTCCATCATAAGTTATCTCATTTTGTTAATGATAAATGGATGCATGCAAGTGATTGATTGCAGGGATGTATTGATCTACAATGAAGGACACCTTTACCACTTCTATCTTGAGCTCCTTCATCTTCTCTTTCCACCTTCAAATTTTATCCCAAAACTCTGTTTCATAAGTCATTTTGCTAATATACTGTGAGCACTCATCCTAGTGCAAAATATGCCTTTGAGAGGTCTTGAGCTTGGCTAGGGGATCAAACCAACCTCCTTTCATTTGCTTCAACTTCCACCCACCTCTCCATACCCTCAAGACATCATTTTCACCTTTAAAAGCCACTCAGAAGCCCTCATGTAGCATTATAGGCTCTCTCGTAGCGATACAAGACCTCCTGTAGTAGCCACCTATAGCAAACTTGTAGCACCACTTTTCTTCATCAATTTTGATCCCCACTGTAACTATGAGTTAGTCTAGATAAATAATGACCCCCAACTATGATTTGATGATCAGGGGAAACTCCTAGGCCACTCCAACCCTTCCTTTTCTTCACTACAAAAACAAAGTAGAGTTAGTTTTTTGTAACAAGTATGATGCAAGTAGGCTAATGATTTGCAAGCAATTGTGAACTAAGTAGATGGTACATGCAATTATGATTGGTAGGTTTATGTATTATGCAAGATAAATTAACTTCTTTTCTGCAAGTAGATTTGGTGGTTTGATGAATTTTGCAAGATAAACTAGCTCTCTTTCTGCAAGTAGATTAACCTTTGTCCTTTCATGAATTGATTAGTTAGCATTTACAAGTTGTCAATGGAATTTCCACTTTCATAGCCAGAAGTAATTTCCAATTGTACCTTCATCAACAAGCTTTCATTCTAATTTGGTAGGAGGAATGGTCTCTGAGCACTTTTGATCTAATGTCATAACTGAGGGTGGCATGAGTAGAATCCAATTTGCTATGAATATAGCATTGTCACCTCTAAGTTTGTACAAACCCCAAGTTGATAATTTGAGTTGAGGAGCCCTTGGGAGTTGCAACATTCTTGGTGCAATACCAAGGCTCACCACTTTTTTGCGTGGTTGTCGGGGAGGTGTCTAAGTAGATGTTGTTTCTGCTTAGCATTGTTTTTTGTTTTGCACACAATTTTTGAAAAAGTGAAAAAACTAAAAAAATATTTCTTTCATGCCTCGTAGGATTATGGATAATCAAGGAAAATTATTACCAAAAACCCCCACACCCTCAAACAGTCAACCTTCACTCTTCTTCAGTGACTGTGAGCTTACCTCTTTTAGTTCAATCTGGGCAAACTAAAAATAGAAATAAATTATTTTTCTCATGAGTATGCTCTTTTCCTCCGCGCCTTAGTGTGATCTCGAAAAACTAGAAACATTGAGGAAAATATATAGTTTTCGGCCAAATCTAACTTTAAGCCTTAAAGTTTGGATTATTTTTGCGTGTTTGTTTTGGTTTACGTGGCTTTTTTGTTTTGTAGGCAAAAATGGGTTTTCCAAGTAAGCACGCACTCCAAAGCTTCAGTGAACAAAAAAAACAAAAAAAACCTTCATCTTTTCCAAAAAATTATTAATATTTTAAACTAGCTCACTTGGTCCAAAGTTACTCTATGAGAATAGAGGTCTTGAGTTCAAGTATCTCTTTTTGTTGAGTTACTTTTTCAAAAAACACATGTACCTTATGTTTTAAAGTTACTTTATGTAAAGGTGTTCTCACCCATTATAAAAAGTGAGTCACTTATAATTCTAAAGTCAAATTATCTTTTATTTAAGTTACAATTTAGTAGATAGTTCACAAAATACCATTGTAAAAGTGACTTTCACTTATTTATAAAAGTGGATCACATAAAATAATATTTTTAAAAAGTGAGCTAATTAAATTATGTTTGGAAATGGGGAGTTTTTTTTTTTTTTTTTTTTTTTTTTTTTTTTTTTTTTTTTTTTTTTTTTTTTTTTTTTTTTTTTTTAATTTAACATTATCATTCACTTTCAAATATTCATGTGGTTCATCAACATCTTCAACAATTTTTCTTTAAAATGCCATAACTTCTTCATCCGGAAGCCATTTTGGAGCCATAATTTTTTAGTTGGTCTAATTTTTCGAGATCTTTCAATTCGAACTCTTAGTTTCAAGCATCTACAACTTAAATTTCTTTTAAAATGGAAAGTCCATGCCTAGTTATTCTTGACAACACCAACTACTTCTAGTGATTATCCTACATTGTGGATTTACTTAGAAGTAAAGGTCTTTATAGAATAGCCTCAGACCAAGAATCTAAACCTAAAGATGAAGATAAGCAAGCCAAATGGGAAAATAAGCAATTTCAAGCATGTGGGTTGATAGATATGTCTATTTCTCCAGACCTTAGATTCCATATAGCAAAAATTGATACCTTCGATGAAGCAATGAAATAAATCAATACAATTTTTGGAATTAAAAATGAAATTATAGCCCATTAACTCGAAAATGAGTTGCTTACGTTGGACCCCAATAATTTTTCTTCCATTGAATATTTTTTGTTCAAGTTTAAGACCCTTAAACTTCTCTTGGAAGGTATTAAGGTTAATAAAGAAGATGGTAGCCTTATCTATTCCATACTTACTAAGTTAAGACCAACCTACTCTGTGTTTGTTTCCACTTTCCATTCTACTAGAGAAGTTTTTATTTCTCAAGGACAAGCCTACAAGTCCCCCGCTTTTGATACCTTTTGTGATTCTTTAATAAGAGAACAAGAAAAACTCTTACATCTTGGTCTTCTTAAAATTGGAAACTCTTCTAAGAAATCTTTAGCAGCCCAACAATAACCAAATTCAAAGAATCCTAAAAAGCAACATCCTAAAAAGAATGGTCCTAAACCAAACAAGGGTCCTAAGCAATTCCAGTCTCATGTAGAAATTTTGAATAATTTAACACATATTCAACAGAGATTATCCTGATCATGTACTATTGCGGAAAACATACACAATACATAAGCTCCTCTACGTTGATCATCAATATAGCAGCATCAATAACAATAAAACATCAAGAGCATTCACACATTAACACAGTATGTATCCCGGGGAAAGCATCTCGCTAAAAACCCCAACTATCTGTATATTAATGATTGAGTCATGTAACATTACAAAGTACAATGCTTATCACAAGCAATCCAGTACCAGCTCCACCTGTTACACACAATACAGCTCAGATCTGAATCAATCACTGGCTCAAATCTCTTCCGCTGCTTGCCTGCCTCCGCTGCTCAATACCTGCACAAGAAACGGTGATAATTCCAAGGCAGCCACGTCTTTCCTTGGCTAAATCATGTGAGAACAAGCTACAATTTGGGCAAACTCATTGGCATACTCAATCCCCTGATTTGTGCAAGATCTGGTGCACAACTATAGTCACAACTGATAGCAATCTGATTCTCTAACACCTGTCCCTGCTGAACTGAACATGCACTGACATGCAACTGAGTTAACTGATGTATTCTTTAGTTGTATTATGAATTAATAACTTGTGAATTAATTAATAACTAATTCACCCAACTCATCTCTAGTCTATTTTCCAGTTAGACTAAATACAACCAGTTTAACAAAGCTAAACTGAACACAACTCCATCAACTGCACCTCCAGTCCACTAAACTCCACTCACTTGAGTTCTAACTGAATTCATGCATGCAAATATTATTAGTCATCCCATAGGTAACCACGTATTTCTTCTGGGATCTGCTGTACCACATCCGTAGCTCATCCTGAAGTGCTCCAAGAGAATAAGACAAAGTTTATAGTCTAAATATTATTATGAGCTAATAATATTTGAATGTTCTATATTTAGACTGAGCAGTCACTCCGCTGTGATCTAAAAATAGAAGTCCATCTATTTTCCCAACTTGATCAATTATCCATAAACAGCAACCTACAATCCATAGACATGATCCATATGTCTAAAAATAGACATAGTCTAAAAATAGACGTGCGCCAAAAATAGCCTGTGGGCCCACTTAGTGAAGACGACTCTTTTCACTAAGCTCCATCATCTTGTTGGAATCTCAACATTGACATCACAAAACTCTCGATAATATATGTACAAATATACATAATTTACAAAGAAGTCATTGCCTAACTTCTACTTAAGAAAAGTACTTCTTTAGGTAGAGCCTGTTTTGGGGCTCCGCCAGCTTGTTTCCCTCAAAATCGATTAACTCATACGACCCTTTTTCTAAAAATCGTTTAATAATGAAAGGACCGTATCACATAGGCTTAAACTTGCCTACCCCCAAGGCGTCTTTATCTTGGTCATAGACCAAGACAAGGTCGCCTTCAGAAAAGACTCGAGGATGGACAGATTTATCATACTACGTTTTTACCCTTTTCTTATGGGCCTCATTCATCGTGGCAGCATCTCGACGTTGCTCATCAAGATGTTCCAAGTGAAGGAGGCGCTCTTTGAGACTCGAAGTCTCTGGAAGGAGCTCTACAGCTAACTTGAGAGACGGAATTTCACATTCGATCGGAAAGATAGATTCCATCCCATAAACTAACTGAAAAGGCGTAAAACCAGTAGCAGTCTTTACGGAGGTCCGGTATGCCCAAAGAGCCGAATACAACATAACGTGCCAATTGGACCGATTTTTGTCAATTGTCTGTTGGAGTATCGTCTTAAGAGTTTTATTGACTGCCTCGACCTGTCCATTGGCCTGAGGATAATAAGGAGACGAATGCTCTTGACGAAAACCTAATTTAAGGGCCAATTTGGACATGAGTTGATTCTGGAAGTGACTGCCATGATCAGTGACAATCTCTCTCGGGACACTGAATCTTGAGATAACTTGATTGAAGAGAAACAAGGCTGCCGTGTCACTATCATTTTTATAAGTGGGCATGGCTTCGGCCCACTTCGTAAAGTAGTCTATCGCCACAATAATGTACTTGTGATTCGCTGCTAAAGACGGATTACAAGTTGTAAAATCAATACCCCACTTAGTAAAAGGACCGACCGTGACAACGGGAAAAAGAGGAGTTGGATGAGCACGCATCTTTTGAGTAAAGATCTGACAAGGGTGGCAACGTTTGATCGCTTCCACACAGTCTTTAAACAGTGAAGGCCAAAAATAGCCGGCACATAAGATGCGCTGGGCTGTAGCAACCCTGATAGATGACCACCACAAGCTCCACTGTGGCAATCATTAAGCATAGACTCTTCTTCTTCCAAGGTTAAACAGCGCCGAAGGATTGAATCAACCCCTCGACAGTATAAAATATCACCAATGATAACATAGTTCTTGGCCAGGTGACGTAATTTACGACGTTCATCCTTGGAAAAAGTGGAGAGAAACTTCGAAGTCTGGAGATAGACAATGATATCTCCATACCAAGGGTCGAGTGAAGAGATGAGGAATAAATGTTAGTCAGGAAAACTTTCCTCATAAATCGTATCCTCTCCACAAGGCAGCTCAGAAATTAGCTCAGCGAAAACCATGGATTTCTTAGACTTGGCTGACAAGAATTCGAGATCGAATTCTTGCAAGATGACTATCCATCTATCATATTTGCTCCCAATCACTCACCTACTGAGGACAAATTGAAATGGATTGACCGCTGCTAAGACAAAGGTTTTGCGTAGCAAGATGTAATGACGGAGCCGCTGGACAACATGAACTGCTGCCAAGGCCAATTTCTCTACCGAAGAAGAGTGAAGTTCAGGGCCTATTAAGCCTCAACTCAAATAATAAATCACGTGCTCTGTAAGACCATCGTCCTCCTGAACCAGAACCATACCAATGGTTGATTCTGCTGCCGCGAGATATAAGAGGAAGTCTTTGCCATAATCCGGTGGACTCAAAAGCGGGGTAGAGACTAATGCTTTTTTCAAAGCATCAAATGATCGTTGCGCAAAGTCGTCCCATACAAATGGAACTCCTTTCCCTAATAACCGCATGAACCCTTTAGTGATCTCGACATAGTTTGCTATAAACCACCGTAAGAAATTAGCCTTCCCTTGAAGACTCTGAAGTTGACGAATTGAAGGCGGGGGAGGCAACCGAACTATTGCCTGAACCTTGAAGGGATCAACTTGAATCCCTTCATTTGACATAATGAACCCTAACAACCGACCGGACGTAACCACGAAAACGCACTTGTTGGGATTCAACCGGATTTTATAAAAACGACATCGTTCGAAGGCCATTCAAAGGTGGCTAGGGTGATCAGTTCTCTTTCGAGAACAAGCAGCGAGATCATCTAAATACGCTTCGATGACATGCTTGATGTCGTGGAAAGCATAAGACATGGCCCGCTGAAAGGTAGCTCCAACATTTTTAAGACCAAAAGGAATCTTTCTATATGCAAAGGTACCCCAGGGACATATGAAGGCCGTCTTATGTTGGTCTTCAGGACGGATAGAAATTTGATTATAACCAGAGAATCCATCCATGAAGGAAAAAATCTCATTACCCGCACACTCATCGATAATCTGATCAATAAATGGCGTGGGTAATTGTCCTTAGGACAAGCCTTGTTCAGGTCCCTGAAATCAATGCATACTCGGATTGTTCCTTTGCTTTTTATCTACAGGGACTGGGTTAGAAACCCAATCAGTAAGAGGAACAGGGTATATAAAACCCGCCTTTAGCAGCTTCTCCACTTCCGCTTTGATAGTTGCTGCTTTCCTAGGGTTGACCGGCTGAAGCCTTTGATGGACAGGTTTGGCTTTTTCATACGTCTTGATCTTATGTTGAACTATAGATGGGTCAATGCTACGCATTTCCTCATAAGACCAAGCAAATACATCCCGAAATTCTTTAAACAGGTCGGTGTAAATTTGAATTTCTTCAGGGGAACACTCAATTCCGATGAAGAGATTCTCGATTGTGTTAGGGTCCCTAGAGATGTTTATAGGTGTTTCTTTTGAAATCACTGACATATTACCTTTGGCACGAACATGTGCTGGAGCCAAAGGGTTTGACACTGTACAAACATCACTAGAACAAATCTCAGAGAATCTAGACTCTACCTCCTGCAATGGAGGAAGAAAGTATGAAGGATGGTGTAAATCTTCGAAGGTAGATCTATACCCATCATTGCTTCAAGAATTGCTTCTTCCGATGGTGAAACTGAATCTAAGCAGTCCAAAGCAGAGGTAGAATCAAGGCTCCAATCAAGGGCCACATCGCCATCTAACTCCTCTTCAGAAAAAGGAGTAGAATGGTCATCTGCAGAGTTCACGATAGACTGATATCTAAGCCCAGCTGCAGATATAGGAAATTCCATTCCATTCTCTTGTCCTTCAACTAATGTGGTCATAGGTGAAGGCAAGGTCTAGGGGTCTAAAAAATAATGAGTTCGAAAGAACCCATATCGAGAAAACTCCCCACATGATGAAATGGCATTGATTTTAGCGATAGGAGAGGGAAACTCAAAAGTAACCATCAACGAGGAATACATCCCTACTCCTAGATTCTCAGTAGGTGGACGAGGGTTATCCACTAAAGGAACAGTAGAGTCAGAAGTTGCTTGAGGATCAACTAGACAATAACCTAATTGATCCACCTTTAAGATTTTTCCCTCATGAGGAAAGCAAATAACACGAAACATAGTCGAAACAACGGCATCCATTTCATATACCCAGTTCCTTCCTAGGAGGAGATTATAATCTAGGTTAGCATCTATGACTTCTACTTCAATATTAATGACCTTCCCCCCAACACATATAGGAAAGGCCAGGATAATCCCATGCGACTTATGAGAATGGCCATCGAATGC